>ML782104.1:316775-352142 GCA_009831015.1 Picea engelmannii | reverse complement strand
ATCTACAAATAGAACATCATCTATAAATAGACTTCCACCTAAAAATAGCCTAAGGCTCCATCCTAGTGTAGGTGCATAATTTTCACTAGGATATTATTGTTGAATCTCAACAATATGCATCCACAAATTCATGAATGTACACTATGTCCAATCCTAGTCTTCCTTGGTAGAACAAACCATAACTAGTAGTGCCACAAAAATACTTGAAAACCCCCTTTACTGTTGTTCAATGCTCCTTCCCTGATTTTGACATATACCTGCTAAAAAATCCCATTGGTTTTGCAATGTCCAGTCTAGTACATACAATTACATACATCAAACCACCAATTTCACTTACATATGGAACACAATACATTTCCTCTTCCTCTTCATGTGTCTACGAACACTGATCAGCAGGTAACTTTACACCTATAGGAATAGGAACCCTGGCTGCTTTACATTCCTACATATTAAACCTCTGCAATATTGTCTCAACATATTTCCTCCAATTTAAAAGGAGTTTCCTATTTTCCCAATATATTTTATTTTACATTCCCAACATGAAATTTGCAACACCAAGATCCTTCATGTCAAATTTAGAGGACAACTGAGTTTTTACATCCTGGATAATCTTTTTGTTGTTTCCTATCAACAACATATCATCCACATACAAGACCAAATAAATAATATGATCACCAATTATTTTGAAACACATAGAATGATCCTCTTTGCTTCTTCTGAAGCCAAGTCCCAACACATAATTATCAAATTTTTTATACCACATACTTGGTTATTGATTTAACCCACATATGGACTTTTTTAGCTTCCATATTATCTCCTTCTTTCATGTGACATCCCCCAAAATAAAAATATTTTGAAAATTTAAATTGCAGGAAATTTATTTCCGTTTTTAGTAAATGCGAATTTGGATTTTTTTTGCCATTTATGGAAATTCCAAATTTCGAATTTGTTAATTGTAATAAATTATTATGACTATTGGCCAGAGATCTGACTTGACCCAACTAACTATTTGACCATGACACTTGTTTAAAAACATAATATTTTATATTGATTGTAGGAGGACAAATGGAACAACCATGTTAAAAGTAGCTGACCATGACTCCATGAGTGGGGAACATGTTGGTGTTAGCGATAAATGTTGTCACGGGCTTGAGAGAATTCGGGTCTGCAAGTTGCGTGAAATGATCAAGCGCAGCACAAGAGAATCCTTGTTTTTCCAAGTAGCAAGTCAAGCGAGCGGGCAAAACGTCATCGGCAGCGTCCGGGGTCTATTTTTGCGAAGCAGATCGACGGTCGGTGGGTAATTGCAGTCAGCCGAGTCACGCCAAGTATAACGCAGATGTTGTTAAAGAGGTGAATGGTGTCAGTCGTCTGATCGGTAGAAGAACAGATCTGGACTGTTGGTTCGGGAGCAGACGCTTGTCACGAGATTACCCTCATCGGGGACTCGGGCATCGAAGTCTCGTAAGAAAATACCCAAGGAATTGGCCGCGAGGATCACGAGTTTGCAAGGTTGCGAGATTTCGACCGTTGGAGGAAAGGTGGCCATAACAAAGCGGCGAAGTGGAATACAGGTGGCAGAAGCCCTCGGGATCTCGCTGCGAGAAGTCCCGAGGTATTGGCATTAGGATTCGCGAGTTATGAAGTGTCGAGGTTCGTGTGAAAGTGTGGCAGAGCATAAACTGGGACCGCGTGGTTGACGGGTGGACACGCGTTGGCTGGAAACAAATTCATCATTCCGTTGAATTCTTGCATCTCGAGGACTCGTGAAATAGGAGGGTGAAAACTCGACGGTTCAACCGGTGAGGGTGCGACGTTGCGAGGACTCGGGCCCACCATCTTGCCGAGAAGATCTCAGCCGTCCATCCAGAAGGGACACGTGGTGCGTGATTAGGCTCCTCGCCTTCTCACTCCTCGCAACTTTGAAGATCAAGGACTAGATTTTCCCAGCCCTGAGACGCGAGGCACCAAAAGCACCTTTGAATATAGGCACAAGGTCACAGCCTGTGGTCACTCGTGGGTGATAGAAAGAACCGCGCAAAAGGCCGAAGCACCGGGTTTAGATGCAGAAAGGATCACTGTGTTCTCCAGGTGCCAGTTCAACTTGATATTAATACTGTTTCTCGCTGGTAGTAAATGAAGGTAAGGGGGGGGTAGTTGAAACCTCTCCTCAGTCATTAAGCGCGAAGTATGGAGAGCCTGGCGAATGGTCTGCTCGAGAGGGTCTTGTGTACCCATTTTTCCATAGAGGCCATGCCGAGTTCCCGACCAGCCAGAGGAGGCCTGCACACGCTAGCTCAGCATTTACTGGCCCAGCTACTCTTCCCCTGCAGAGGCCATATGAAGTTAAAGAGACGTCTGATGAAGGACTTCCACCCGAAGATTGATTGAAGAGCACGCCTCTGTTGGGAAAATCCGCCCAAGTATATGTACTCAGTTTTGGTATTTTGAAAGGTATTGATGGTTGAGTAGAGCTCCCTACTGTAATGTTTAACTACTATTCTAGCTTTCATCTTATGCATCTGTATATGAGATTTCTTGTTTTATGACAGACAATTCTTCTTACTCCATCTAAGTTTCGTCTCTGCTAAGAGAGCTCGTGATCGACTAAGTCGCGCGAGTTGTTGTGGTTATGTTATGATAAAATATTTATTGTTGCATTGCTACATTCTCTGGCTTTTGTTTGAATGTAAGATGATATCGCATTTGGACGTCTTCTTCCTCAGTCCATTAGAAACCTGTTGTTTATAACAGACCTCCGCTTTTCTCTTGTACAAGTCTTCCGCCTGTTCACCCTTTACTACTGCTCACTGTCTGAAGTTCACGCAAGACCTCACTTGCTCATGCATACCTGGCCTAGTTTCAGAGTTGGAACAATATTTTTTTGAGTTGGCTTCCATTCGTTCACCCCATCTATAAACCACCGTGACATAAAACTGATGGGCGTCGGGCTCTGTTCCTGCTAGCAATCCAGGAGTGACTTCCATCGCCAACATTTCTGGTGTTGTTGCCGGTGACGAAGTTGAATATTTTCCCCGGGATTGAATGACAATGATTAGATGATTCTAAAGGTGCATCAGATATCAGAACTATTGAGATTGCTACTGTGCACCTGGCGACTCCACTGTGACGACTCCACTGGGGAGAACCTGCTCTATTAATTGTGGCTTTCAGAGGCAGACATACGTGGTCTCATCCACAACTGCCTCTAGCTATGCTTGAAACAGATACAGAAGGAATTTTCAGAAGGGGAAAGGCCCCTGAAGAAGGAGATTCCACCGCTGAACTGGGTAATCCACTATCTCTTTCTGTAGAAACTCCATTTTCTTCTCCTCGGCTTCCCAGCAGGCCTGTTTCTGCAGTTTCCCATTTCATAAATTTTGGTAGTGTTCCTGTTGAGTTTTCCTCTCCTGGTCTGGTACCGGAGGGACGATACCTTGTCACTCCCCTCTCCCCTAAAACTATACCTTGGCATTGGACCGGGACCACAGAAGATCTCCCTGCTCCTATCTTTACTACTCCTGTGCAGAGAGAATCACCTACTCACTTGAGCTCGTTAGCCTTCTCCTTAAATCCTCTCTTGTTTCCCACTCTACTCTGAAACTCATTCCCAGTAGCCCCTTCGCGAACTCCTTCTCCTCTGAGTTTTCCCCCACCTAATACGCCTATGGCTGATGCTAACCCCTCTATGACCATAATGGAATCTATTATAGCCACTAGGTATGCTCCCCTTGTGCTACCTCAGCCCCTCAATGCCCTCCCAGCAGACGGTTACCTCAAGCAACCGCCCAAATTCATGGGTGAGGGGGACATAACTGCAGAAGAACACCTAGAATCTTTTTACAGTTTCATAGATGATAATGTCATCATGCATGCAGACGTATGGATGAGGATCTTTGTCCATAGTCTCCAAGGAGAGGCTAGAAAATGGTTTAAGGCCCTGCCTCCTGGATCTATTGATGGGATTGAAGCACTAGACAATGCCTTTTTGAGACAATGGGGGGATAAAAAGGATTTCATGTATTACATGACAGAGTTTGGGTCGTTGAAGAGAAAGGAAGGAGAGTCTGTCTCTGACTGCTCCAAGAGATTTAATAAAATGTATAGCAGAATCCCTACTGAGATAAAACCCTCCGAAGCTTCTACAAATATCACTTACTCCTGCGCTTTTGATCCTGAATATTGTCTACTGCTGAGGGAGAGAAGAGTTTCTACGCTGGCCCACATGCAGGATGCGGCTGTGGAGGTGGAATCTAACATATTGGCTGTCAACCGACTCAGGAATGCAAGTGATAGAAGTACATCCAAGAACAGGCCTGAAGCTCCCTCATCCAGTTCCTCTCCCCTGCCTCATCAGACAGATGATACATCTAGAACACTAAAATCACTTGCTGCCAAGATAGAAAGGTTGGAATTGGAAGGGAAGCCCATGTACAGAAATCCCCAGAACACTGATAATAGAGGTTTCAGACGACCTGCTAACCATATGCCTCAGGCTTTCCTGAGGGAACAAAGGGGAAAGGACAGATAAGATCAAAGGGTTCAAACCCTCCTTCAAAACAACCTAGTCGATCATGAGGAAAGAGAGGAGATGGAAAAGTTTGGCCCTGAAATCCACTGTATTGAAGAAGCTCCCCCTTTTCCTCATTTGACGCAGTCCGCATATGAAGAATCCATGATGAGTTCTCAAATTCATGAGTTGGGAAAAGAACAAAGGGCTGGTCACACTTCTAACAAATATAATCTCAGATCGAGAAGGAAAGAAGGAGACTTTGATGACCCAGACCAACCCCTCATAGCAGATAGGCCTACTAAAACTGCAGCAGCCACAACTAAAGAAAAGAAGACTCAGAGTGCTTCACCAGCAACAAAAGAGCCTGTCACTGAGGTAAGAGAAGCTCCTAAACTGACCCACTCCTTTAATGTTGAGCATGAGATTCAGAAGATCAGGATTCCTGTACCTCTCTCTAAGCTAGTTAAAAATGAGGATTTCAAAAGGTCCCTCTCCAAGCTACTACAATCTGAATCCCCCCAGCCTCCCTCTGACTCAATAAACCTTCAAGATGAAAATCCTGTAGTCATATTAGGGCCCATGGTAGAAGATAGAGATGATTCATCCCCTCCCTTTTACACATCCCTGAATATACATGATAAAGTGCTGCATAACTGCCTCATGGACTCAGGGGCTTCCCATAACCTTATGCCCAAAATAGTAATGGAAGAGTTGGGATTGGAAGTGACCAGGGCTTACCATGATTTATACTCTTTTGATTCAAGAAGAGTGTAGTGCCTAGGATTCATCAAAGACCTGGTGGTTTCCTTGTTTCAGTTGCCCATGAAAAGTGTGGTCATGGATATTGTGGTAGTCGATGTTCCCCCCAAATTCGGTATGTTGTTGTCTAGATCATGGATCAAAAAGATGGGAGGGACACTACAGATGGATCTCACATATGCCACCATTCTGGTTTTCGGATGGGAACAAAGGAGATTATACAAAGAATCCCACCTGGCCTATATTGTCAGCGATGAAGAAGACCCTACCAATCACCCCATCTTTGCGCTTGATACTAACTTGGGGTCTAGTTTGCTGTAGCTTACCGATGCCCCTGAAAGATATTCACTAATCAGAAAAAACCCTAGCCCTGGTCATCCATTTTCCCCTCAAGGCTCCCCTATGTTGAAGATGTTTTTTGACGGAGCTTCTTCTAGCGAAGGCACTAGTGCTGGAGTGGTTTTCATATCACCCTGTCAAGAAGTCGTGTCTCTATCATACAAGCTGGAATTCGAAGCCACCAACAATGTGGCAGAATATGAAGCCCTTGTTCTAGGTACGAGGGCCACAAAGGAAATGGGAATTGAAGAAATAGCAATATTCGGAGATGTTGAGTTGATTATCCAGCAGGTAAGGAATGCTTATCGTGCCCATAATCCCCGTCTCAGGAATTATCGAAATGATGGGACCTTATTGATAATTTCTTCTTGGCTTTTAACATTTCTTTCATTCCGAGGGGAGAAAATACTTTGGCCGATTCTTTAGCTGTCTCAGCTAGTTTGCTCAAATTTCCTCTGCCGCCTATGGTAAAAAATGATGTTGAGATAAGGTATAGGCCCTCAGTGCTGGACAATGTCAAGCATTGGAAGGTGTTCGAGGATGATTCTGAACTCGAAAGGTTTCTCCAAGCAGTGGACGAATTTTTTGCGTTGCATATTGACCAAGATCCTGATTTGGAAGGTGACCCTCGTCCTGAGACGTTTTTAAATGAAATCGCTAATCATCAGATCATTCAGCTGCCTAGTAATCACATTCCGAGAGGGCTTGTCCCTTTAGAAAGATTGTTCGACGAGAATGATGTACCAGTAAAGGGCAGGGTCTCAAACAAAGATACCGAGACAACCGAATGTAACATTGGCACACCGGAGGAGCCCAAGTTTGTCAAATTATCAAGTAGTTTGACCAAAGAACAGAAGGACGAGTACACGAAGTTTCTCAGAGAGTTCGTCGATGTGTTCGCATGGACATATGAAGACCTCAAGACGTACGACACATCTGTCATCGAGCACAAGATCCCACTAAAGGAAGAGGCTAAACCATTTAGACAGAAGTTGAGACAGATAAATCCCACGTTGCTACTTGTCATGGAGAAAGAAGTAAAGAAATTGTTAGATGCCCAAATCATTGTCCCCTTGAGATATTCTGAATGGGTGGCCAATTTGGTCCTAGTAAGGAAGAAGAATGGAGAAATCAGGCTCTGCATTGATTTCAGAAATCTCAACAGAAGCTCCAAGAAATACAATTACCCCCTACCTAAGATGGAAAACATACTGGAGAGGGTAATTGGTGCCTCCAAAATATCCATGATCGATGGGTTTTCTGGATATAACCAGATATCAGTCATGCCTAAAGACAAGGAGAAGACCGCCTTCACCACTCCTTGGGGCACCTTCATGTATGCCAAAATGCCATTCAGGGTTATGAATGCAGGAGCAACATTTCAGCTAGCCATGGATATAGCCTTCATCAGAGAAAAAGACCAATTTGTAGTGATCTACCTAGATGACATCATGGTCTTCTCCAGGTCTGATAAGGAGCATCACTGCCACTTAAGGAAAGTTTTCTTGAAATGCCGAAGGTTTGGCCTTTCCCTGAATCCCAAGAAGTCCCTCTTTGCTATGCAGGAAGGGAAGTTATTAGGACATATAGTATCGGAAGAGGGAGTGAGGATTGATCCCAGTAGGGTGGAGGCGATTCAAGCCTTATCACTTCCCAGGTCTAAAAAGGAGGTTCAGGCCTTTTTGGGGAAAATTAATTTTCTAAGGAGGTTTGTCTCAAATTTTGCCGAGCTAGTGAAACACATCATGGCCATGCTCAGGAAGGGAAATGAAGTGAAATGGATCGTTGAACCCAGGACCTCTTTTGACCAAATAAAAAGGGCATTGACTGAGGCACCTATGCTTATCAGTCCTGACTATGCCAAAGAGTTCCTGATTTTCTCCTTTGCTTCTTTTGATATAGTGGCGGTGGTCTTATTGCAAAGAAATGAGGAAGGAAGAGAGAAACCTATTGCCTTCTATAGAAAGGCATTGAGAGATGCAGAACTCCAGTACGAGATCATGGAGAAGCAGGCTTATGCCTTGGTAAAATCCCTCAAATCTTTCAGAGTCTACGTTTTTCATTCGAAAGTGACAGCATACATTCCTTCATCTTCCGTAAAATATATTCTTGTACAGCCAGATATAGATGGGAGAAGAGGAAAATGGATAGCAAAAATTATGGAATTTGACTTAGAAATAAAGCCCACCAAGATGGTTAAGGGGCAAGGCCTAGCCAAGTTACTGGCTGAATCCAATTATGAAGCCTTGGGAGTCAATTTCCTCAACATTCGCTCAGGAACTCAGCAAACTGCGCTGCCCAGCCAATGCCCTCAAGATGGCTTATCGTTGGTAAATTGTGCATGCTATCGTGATATTCTTTACTTCCTATGGGAATTGAAGCCTCCAGATGGAATGGGTTAAAGCAGGGCAAGATCTTTAAAGCTCAAGGTGGTCAGGTATTGTGTCATTGAGAAAGTCTTGTACTGGAGAGATTCTTTGGGGATGCTGTTGAGATGTTTGGACCCACCTGAAGCCCAGAAAGTCATGTTTGATTTCCATGAAGGCCTTTGTGGTGGACATCATTTCTGGAAGACCACAACTCATAAGATCCTCAGGGCTGGATATTACTGACCTACTTTATTCGCTGATGTCTGCAAAAGAATCAGAGCTTGCATCAAATGTCAAAAGTTCTCAGGAAAGAAACATCTCAAATCGCTGCCATTGAAACCCATAGTAGCTTCGACACCTTTTCAGCAGTGGGGGTTGGACTTCATCGGAGAGATTCATCCTCCTTCAAGTGGTCAGCACAGATGGATCCTGACTGCAATAGATTATTTCACCAAGTGGATAGAAGTTGTCCCCACCAGAAGCGCATCACACAAAGTAATTATCAGCTTCCTGGAGGATATCATAGCCTGGTTTAGCTGTCCCAGCAGAATCATCACCGATAATGTTGCTTCTTTAAAATATGAACCTTTAATTAAGTTCTGTGAGCAGTTTCAGATCTCTCTAGTTCACTCCACCCCCTACTATCCCCAGGGAAATGGTTTAGTGGAATCCTCTAACAAAAGCCCGATAAAGATCATTAAAAGACTGTTAGAGGATAACAAAAGAGCCTGGGATTCAAAGTTGAAGTTTTCTCTGTGGGCTGATCATGTCACAATGAAGAAGTTTCTTGGCACTTTGCCGTTTCAAATAGTCTACGAGGCAGAAGCAGTTTTCCCTACTCAGCTCGCCTTACCTGTGGTGAAATTCTTTCAAGACTACGAGGGAGAACCAGATCATATGATCAGGAGAATTCATCAGATAGTGGAAGTGCAGCAGGTCAAAGAACAAGTGGGGGACGCAGCCTGTAGTCATCAGCAGAAGATCAAGCAGGCTTTTGACAGAAAAGTCACGAAAAAGGAGTTTGAGGTCGGAGACTTGGTATTTAAGTGGGACACAACCAGACAGGATAAAGGCAAGCATAGCAAGTTCGACGCACTCTGGATCGACCCCTTTAAAATCTCTGAGATTTTCTCTAACAACACCTATGGATTGCAGGATCTGGAGGGTGAAGAGGTTTTCAATAGCCCAGTGAATGGGCATTTTATGAAAAAATATTTTATTTGAGCCTTAGACGGCTCATCTGTTTGTACATATTGTCTTTTAGTTATTCGTTTAGTTTCTTTTTTCATGTTTTCGGCCTAATAAGTGACTCCATAGCCCAACAAAAAGGCGACTGGAGCTGCAGAAGGAGTTCTTAGAGCATCACAGGGACGACTCTATCCCCCATGGAGCCTAATGTTAGCGATAAATGTTGTCATTGGCTCAAGAGCATTCGGGTCTGCAAGTTGCGCGAAATGATCAAGCGCAGCACAGGAGAATCCCTGTTTTTCCAAGTAGCAAGTCAAGCGAGCGGGAAAAACATCATCGGCAGCATCTGGGGTCTATTTTTGCGTAGCAGATCGACGGTCGGTGGGTAATTGTAGTCAGCTGAGTCATGCCAAGTATAACGCAGATGTTGTTAAAGAGGCGAATGGTGTCAGTTGTCTAATCGGCAGAAGAGCAGATCTGGACTGTTGGTTCGGGAGCGGACGCTTTTCATGAGATTACCCTAATCGGGGACTCAGGCATCGGAGTCTCATAAGAAAATACCCAAGGAATTGGCCGCGAGGATCACGAGTTTGCGAGGTTGCGAGATTTTGACCATTGGAGGACAGGTGGCCATAGCAAAGCGACGAAGTGGACTACAGGTGGCAGAATCCCTCGGGATCTCGCTGCGAGAAGTCTTGAGGTATTTCCATTAGGATTCACGAGTTACGAAGTGTCAAGGTTCGTGTGAAAGTGTGGCAGAGCATAAAGTGGGACCGCATGGTCGACGGGTGGACATGCATTGGCTGGAAACAAAGTCAACATTCCGTTGAATTCTTGCATCTCGGGGACTCACGAAATAGGAGGGTGAAAACTCGACGGTTCAACCGGCGAGGGTACGAGGTCGCGAGGACTCGGACCCACCATATTTCCGAGAAGATCTCAGCCGTCCATCTAGAAGGGACACATGGTGTGTGATTAGGCTCCTCGCCTTCTCGCTCCTCGCAACTTTGAAGATCAAGGACTAGATTTTCCCAGCCCCGAGACGCGAGGTGCCGAAAGCACATTTGAGGATAGGCACAAGGTCACAGCCTGTGGTCACTCCGGGGTGATAGAAGGAATCGCGCAAAAGGCTGAAGCGTCGGGTTTAGCTGCAGAAAGGATCACTGTGTTCTTCAGGTGCCAGTTCAACTTGATCTCAATACTATTTCTCACTCGAAGTAAATGAAGGTAAGGGGGGAGTAGTTGAAACCTCTCCTCAGTCATTAAGCGCGAAGTATGGAGAGCCTGGCGAATGGTCTGCTTGAGAGGGTCCTGTGTACCCATTTTTCCAGAGAGGCCATGCCGAGTTCCCGACCAGCCAGAGGAGGCCTGCACACGCTAGCTCAACATTTACTGGCCCAGCTACTTTTCCCCTGCAGAGGCCATACGAAGTTAAAGAGACGTCTGATGAAGGACTTCCACCCGAAGATTGATTGAAGAAACACTATGCCTTGGAGGGAAAGAACGCCTCTATTGAGAAAATCCGCCCAAGTATATGTACTCAGTTTTGGTATTTTGAAAGGTATCGATGGTTGAGCAGAGCTCCCTACTGTAATGTTTAACTGTTATTCTAGCTTTCAGCTTATGCATCTGTATATGAGATTTCTTGTTTTATGACAGACAGTTCTTCTTACTCCATCTAAGTTTCATCTCTGCTAAGAGCGCTCGCGATCGACTGAGTCATGCGAGTTGTTGTGGTTATGTTATGATAAAAGATTTATTGTTGCATTGCTACATTCTCTGGCTTTCGTTTGAATGTAAGATGATATCTCATTTGGATGTCTTCTTCCTCAGTCCGTTAGAAACCTGTTGTTTATAACAGACCTCTTCTTTTCTCTTGTACAAGTCTTCCACCTGTTCACCCTTTACTACTACTCATTGTCTAAAGTTCACGCAAGACCTCACTTGCTCATGCATACCTGGCTTAGTTTCAGAGTTGGAACAATATTGTTTTGAGTTGGCTTCCATTCGGTCACCCCATCTATAAACCACCGTGACATAAAACTGATGGGCATCGGACTCTGCTCCTACTAGAAATCCAGGAGTGACTTCCGTTGCCAACAGTTGGAAATACTCCTAGGCTGATTTTTACAAGTGGAAAATTAGTGATTTGGCCATTGGCAGCCCCTGAAAATCAAGGATTTAGGAAGCTGCGAAAATTCCCAAGGGAGGGAAAAAGACCTAGGCAAATAACAAATAGGCATATGTGAGGAGTGTGAGGCAAGGGGGAATTACTAATTGAAGGATAATTCTATAGAGGGATTTCCAAGTTCTCCCTTATGGACTCATGGTCAGGCTAGGGGGTGAATCGGGCCAGTGATCGTGGCTACTCAGTTCTACGGTTGGGAGGAACATGGTTGTTCCCTTTGTTTCCCCGCAAGTTAGTTCAGATATGCTACTCTAATCCCTATCTATCTAAATTATTTTATATTGGATGTATTGTACATGTTATAGCTAACGGAAATGGGTTCTAGTATCTATTTTAATGATCGTATAATTGTTGTAAGTCAATTTCTATATCTAAATTTTAGTATTTTGCCTCTGTTGGATGAATTGGTTATTGATATGGTGGGATCCTTAAAGTTGGTGTGAATGCAATAACCTAGACAAAGGTTGTTCGAATTCATGAATTATACAATCCTATTAACTATCGAATAGTTAAACATAAATTCTGGAATTATCCCCTAAGGAATCCTCTACCATGAAATTATAATATGTAGGTAAATAAAAACATATGATATCCTCATCGAATTCAATAAATAGACTGTAGGATGTAATTGTGGAATTATTTCCAGAAATCAAACTTTAAACATAATCGAATATGTATCAGTGTACGAACATAACTATTATAAGCATATATATATTTCATTCTGTAATTTAATTCCAAAAAAAATAAAACATAATTCACATATACAGTCTAGAATGATGAAGCATATGGGAATGAACATAATCCAATGAGTAAGACTACCCTAAACTGGACGATATAATCATGCTAGTATCATACTACAGGAAAGCGAATCAATGATTTCACTAATACATCATCAACGTTTGACACCTCTTACATATGTTGTGCGCAGAGAGACACCAAGAATTTTATGGCTGTGGATTTACCATTTAGAATCTCTATCAAACAATTGCTTCACATTTTTACAGAAAGATATTTCAAAAACTACAGAGTAATGCAATCGATTCAGAGGATACAATCTATTGGAAGGACAAGAATTATACAAAGAAAAAAACGGAGATTTGGAATGTGAAACCTCGCCTCCAAACAATCCCCTTTGGGGTAAATTCCAAATAAAAAATTTTGATAAAAGGAGACTATCCATACAGACATGAACATAGTCCGGTAATGATGGCTATTATAACTGTTTAAAGATTTTCGAATACCTTTAAATTACAAAAGTAATGTACAGAACGCCGAGGATAAGCTTTTTCCAAATAGAAAATAATGTTCCTCCATTACAAAGCTTAACATATATAAGAGTTTCCCAAACAAGTAAACTTAGAGTTGTTTCTCCATTTCTAGTATTTGGGTTATCGGTCTTTCCCTACATCAAACTCGACAATATATATATATATATATATATATATATATATCCTTAAATGGATCTTTAACAAAAACAAAACAGGATTTAAACCCTTAGATATCTGGCACAGGGAATCGGTGCATAAGTAATGTTACATCTAACAACAGAAAGCTACAAATAGAATCGTGACCTCCATGCTTTGATTTAAGAAGCGAGTTGAGAGCCACACGTCTTTTTGGAACTCGAGTACCTTTGTCACATTGATCAGAGGCCAGTACCTGTGCCGTGAAGTGGACATCCATGCATTCAACCATCACAAGAAAACATTAGTAAAGTACATAATAGAACTTTAAATTTATAAAATCGAAAGTATAGTTTGATGACCACAACTATGTTGGACTACTTAACTTAAGGGTTGAAAACACCACGGCCTCTAGTTGTCGTGCCTGGTTTTGTAATTGACCCTGGCCAAGGGGAGATTGGTGCCTGGAACTTCTGGTGGGTACCCTCGCAACAAGCAGAGTCCCACCATTAATACAAAGATACCCATTTTTGTCATAGAATTAAACAAATGATTTGAAAGAGGAAATAGCATTGCAAATCAAGAAGTTCAATCTTTTATCAACAACAACCCTGTATGAACAAAAATGAAGAACGTAAGGAACAACATCATACATTTAGACAATAGAAGTTCTCGAGGAAGTACCCCAACTCAGTAAGAGATAAATTACCGGTAGACCACCACTTTATTACAAATAAAATGAATCAATCATAGAAGAGAATAAATAGGATTGACCTTTTATTCTCCTAGGCCCTCTACATGATGTAATAATAAACCCTTCTATGCTACACATAAGTGACTCCCAAAACAATTACTAGTCATAGGGTAAAACAAAAAAAATCGGAAGAATCCCATGGGACACAAATAGTGGACGCAAAATAGGACTTTAGGTTCATAGTGGTAAAGAGCAGTGACTCTCGGTAAGAGCCTATTCTACAGTCGATGTTAGAATGAAGGGAGAAAATGCGTAGACTCTAAACCAAACTACAAGAAGTAAATATTTTCATAAACCACACCATGAACCCTCTGGTTTCAAACTTAAGATATGACAGTTCCATTAGAAACTTATCGGGTAGTTAGATGTTGCCGCTGACTTCACCAAGGATGGTTGTAGAGGTGATAGCACTTCCCTATGGAACAATGCATAATATAGAACCCTCTCCTTCGAAGTCACAAGGGTAGAAATGAGACTGCCAAAACCTAAGAGGGACAAGTACCACCCTTGACAGCACGGGAGGTACAAGCCATGCGCTAGGGAAAAGTTGGCGCATCAGGATTGGGAACAATAGGAGGAAGAGTCATCGGGACTGAGGTTAGTAAGACCCTAATTAATTCTAGGATAGAACCTTAACAACTCCTGACAGGTACACCTACCTCCTTAAATGTTTAATATACGAAGTCAAAAAAGAGTAAAACCATGACTATCCAGTGAAACCAATCGGTCGCTATACTTTTGTCTTTGAACTGCTCCTTCTGTTACACCAATAGGACAAGGAGGGGTAGTTATTTTAGCTACGCAGTGATCGATGCAAGACTGTTTGGGGTTAAATTCGTTATGGTGGAGACAGATTGTATCATAACTAAAAAGAAACCATCAGAGAAAACGCATTGATAACCACTCATAAATCACCATTAATATCCTTAGCCCATTCCTGGTACGTATTTCATTAGGATTTGATTTCTAATGTCAACACATCTAGGTAGGAGTACAAACAATTAATATCAGGGTTATAAACTTGTGTGCAAAGTCCAAATAGCCCGACTCTCTTATTTAGGGAAACTGAAATTCAAATCCTAGTGTATGGGGAATACATGTAAGTAATAATATCTACATAGTAAGATATAGGAGTTAGGAAAATGCCTATATTCAATGGAACCTCTCTTATTTTTTAAGTTAGTATGACAAAGGGTTACTCCAAGGCAAAAGGAAATGTAACTACCCATCATACGAGATGATAAACTTTGGATAATTAGTTAATAATGTACCAAAGAATTTTATTTTTTTTATGATAAATTTGAGGTTCATTACATATGGTATCAGAGAAAAAGTTACAACACTGGGCCTGAAAAGGACCACTGTAGTGCTTAGTATATATTTTTTTTTAAATAAAAACTAATAAATCGTTTGGTTACAAACATAAAACTTTTTATGTTTTGGTGATTAAGTATGGCAGCTCAGGACATTGCATAAAAAAGGATGGAAGAAAATCCACAGCAAAGACCTCCTGGAGATACAAGGCAAAACAGTGACAGAAGCTCACCCACAGAAGTGTTGGAAACAATGAGGAACCTAATTTTTGAGCTACAGATCTTTAAAGCCGACAATGAAAAATTGAAGAAGGCACAACAAGAACAATAGGAGATAAACGAAGTCCTTTTGCACAGTATAGTGACCAAGAAAATCCCAAAAGACAATAATAACGATGAAGAAGTCATCAAGAGAGACTCCAAGAACTCAGGGCCAGAAAAAGAAAAATGATATAGTTCATCTGAAGGAACACCTCCAGCTGAGGATGGAACTAAAGTGGACAGAAAAATAAAACAAGTAGACCACCTGTTATAACCCTAAATTGCACCACACATGCTTACCTGGCATCAGGCCAACTCATATCCCTTCCTTGCCAAAACTATGATGAACAAACTCTTGAAAATCCTCTTGGGTCAAGGCCCATGCGCCCTAACCCATTACTGCACGCGTGTATACGCTGGAAGGCCCACTACAACCCACGCGTACCTAACAAAACACAAAAATAGGAAAGTTTCCGATGGAACAAAAAGATATGGGTCAGTTAACTGAAACTCCCGGCCATGCATCGCCGAGAGTTCATGCAAAACCCTAGCTCCTTCTACCCTATAAAAGAAGGGGTAGGGTACTATTTGGAAGAGGAAAATTATAGCGAAGAAACTATGCCCATTTGCCGAATCCATTGTCCCAACCCTTTAGCCTTTCCTCGAGCCAAAGGAGAATTAACGCAAAGCAGTTGGAGAACAGAAGAGGAGGATCCCAGGATCAGGATCAAGGAGTGGTGGTCGGTCTCGACTTTGATTGTAAGTTGATTCATTGTTCAAATAATAAAAGAATACTTTTCCCATCCCAATGCATGAGTTATCTATGATTTGTTTAATTTGTTTTTAATTTCTAACACTCAACTAGAAAAGTAGCGTGCATGCATCGTTGTTTGTTTTGATTGCAGGTTATTGTTGGAAGTAGCAGCACCAGCAAACAGACAAAAGCGCAATGGAGGATCTACACAAAACATCAGTAACAAGGTTGGTAGTTCCTTTCCATGTATGTATTGTGAAAGAGGGGTTTAATTTTTGGGTGGTAGGTTAAAAAGTAATTTCTTTACGGTCAAAATATGCATGCAAGTTTGACCCTAGTTTGCTAGTCCATAGGGTATTTTTCCCAACAACAGATTTGGCGACCGTACTGGGGAAATACTCTTTAGGGTTTCCGGATTTAGTAGAGTTTGTGGGTAGTTTAAAATATTAGATTTTCTGTCTTTCTTTGTCTGTCTGTTTTCTGTTAGGTCTGAGCTAGCAGGGAGCCTGGTTCTTTATACCAGTTTTTCCTTGACTGTTGCTTGACGGTAATTATTGGGACGCACAGAGGTACATGCAGCCTGTAGAAGGCCCGCACGCGTGTACCCGCGCCCTAATCTCTTACATCCAGTGTGTGAACGCTAGCTGTAGAGGTTTCAATAGTGTGTAGGAGCTCAGAGAACTTAAGAGGAAGTCCTCCTCTTCCCTGTCATAATTATACATTCTCAGGGGGTTTTCTGGATCCTGTCTGAGTCTTGCTGGTTCATAGTCTTGTCTCAGTTTGTCTTTTTGTGTTTTTTTATTCCTTGGAAATATTTTTTCTTTTCTGTTAGAAGAAGCATCCAAGCCTTCAAGGGACTCTGGTCGTTAATACCAGAGGCCTCTTCTGGGTCTGGGCTACCTGTTTTTATTTTTTGTCTTAATATTTATACATACACGCAGCCTGTAAAAGGTCAGACTGCGTGTACACGCATCCTGTTTTAGCTCAACATGCATTCGCACACGTGTTGTTTCAGTGACAATAGCATGCTTGACAGGCTGTTTTTCAATCAGGGTGGGGCAGTCATCCCCTCCTTTGGTGAGAAGTGTTCCTCTTAGGTGTTTGAGTCTAGAGTTGAATAGTCAGTAGGTTAGGGCCTCTTACCCTTAGCCTATTTTTTCTTAGTTGCGAGTTGATAGAAAAGATAAAAAGAAATAATTTTGTTTTATGGTTTTTAGACAAGCGTAAGAGTCTTTTCTTTATTGATTTCCATTGGGTGTCTTTTCTCTGATTCTTTGTGATCTGCTCTTTAAGCCATAATTTTTTTTTTCTTGGTTTTATGCTTGTCGGTATTTTCCCTTTATTGCTTGATTAGCACGTAAATAAAAAAAAAGAGACAAAAAAAAAAAATCTTTTCATTTTCTTCTTTGTTTGAAGATTGTGTTGCTGCATCAATAGCTAGGAAGAAGTCTTTTTGTTCATAAGTTTTTGCAGTGCATTTAGAGCATAAGTAGCTCGTAGTCGAGCGAAATTCCTTTATGTTTGCTGCATGAAATCTTAGAAAAATTGAAAAGAAAAAGAAATCTTTCTTTGTGAAAAGTTGTTGATTTTTTCATTGAGTGAAAGTCTTTTGTTTCCATCTTTTTTCATTCGTTTTTGATTTAGTCTTTACACATCATCAGTTTCACCTTCATACCCCATGACGTAAAAAATCCAATAAAAGAAATGCTAATTTAAAATCTATTAGACTTTTTGTTTGTAGGGTTCACAAACTAGTTCAGAACTAGGGCCTTAGATTAGGTTGGAGAGGAAACTCTCCAAGGCCATTCAAAACCAAAAATTGGAGTCTGTGATAGGGAGTGTAGAAGTCCATTTTTGTGGAAGTTATCTGGGACCCGCCTCTAACACATGGGATAAACACGAGGTCGTGTGCGGAAAGGTAGCGGAGATAACCCCTCCAAAGCCGGACCAAGCGTAGTGGAGAACACTATCGAGGACTTGTTTTGGGATTTCATCGTTTGCATTTTCCACGGGGCTTCATGGGTCTCAAATCCGTTCGAGGTCCTCAGTTGTCTTCCAGACCATTTTCTCTCAATACCCTTGACAGGTTTCGGGCTTGATATCCTGCTCATTGTGGTCTACCCGACTTTCGACTGTACCCACCTGGTGACTGTTCGCATGCTGGTAAACTAATTGCCAAATGTTTTTAGGGACATACACAGGTGACTGCGGGGGTATACTGTGGTACCTAGGACAGACATCGGGCCACGCTTTGCAAAGTATACTTGGAGGGTGCTTCCGTGTTCAATTTTCACTTGCACCGGTAAGTTTCTCTAGTGTTGGTTGTTGTAACTGTTCTTCCAACTAGTTTAGTGTTTGCTTGTCTTATCTCTTAGGGGCTTCTTTTTTAGTGTGTGTTATTGTTTCAACGTGTAGAATACCTTAGCATGTCTTGGATATTCTCACACAATGGAGGATCCCGAGCTCCGCTGGTCACGAAGGCTTCTGGGCCTGTCGCCGGTTATACTGGAGCCACCCCCGCCACCATTAAGGTGGAAGCTAGACCAACAAGGGAATTTTGAAGCAACCGGGTTACAAACTATTGTGCCCGAACAACTCCCGGAGGAATCAACCACCAATATTGGCTCGGTTGAAACCCAAACCACTGATACTTGGCCATCGGTCATTGTACCAATCCAATTTTACAAACGCCTATCAGTGCCTCACACAACTATGGAAACAAACACTGTTACTTCCTCTGGGAATTCTTCCATTCCCACCACCGTTGCTACGACAGGAGAAGCATCTCCTAACTTGCCATCGTCGATCCGGGCCACCATGGTCTCGACCGCAACTACGTCGCACAGTGGACTGATCCCATATATCACTGTGGAAACAACTCCCTTCACACCTAGTGCAACAGGCCCTCCATTCTCATATGGTATGCCTAGTTCAGGTACAAGTCCTACACTCACTCACTCCACTTTACAGAATTTGGGTCTGGGGGTAGGGAGCTCTAATGCTCCTTTGCAAGGTCAACTTGGGGGCACTTCCATCCCTTTTAATGATTTTCCTTACGTTGTAGGTCATATCTCTCCTTCGTTCCCTTCGCTTGGTGTTTTGCATCAGCAATCCATCGGGCAGCCTGCACACACTAGTTTATTTGGAGCCGGGAGTCAAGGAACACCTGCGCACACTATGCCAATAGGTTCATCACCATTTGTTTGGAACAAGATGTTTGGTAACAACACTTTCGTATCCACTTCTTTCTCGTCTAGGGGCACTCCCATTTTTGGACAGTCTGCTCCGGCGCAGGGTACTATTCCTGCGCCGGGGGAACATATAGCAGGACCTTGGAACTCAAGACAAGGATCTGTTCCCTCCTATGGAATGTCATTCTGGGGTAATTTTATCCACAGTCAATGGAACCCTGGACAGACTTCTATGCCTCTCCCATCAGGACCGACATGGGGTAATCCTTCCCAAAGTCCTTCAAACACGATGCATGCCCAACATCCTATGTCCTTTATGGGGAATCAGCCAATGATGTCTCCACAGATGAAAAATCCTTATGCTGGTCAGGGCCATGGTTTCTACCAGAATCTGGGCCAGCAGCCAAAGGTTTCCTAGCAACCTCATGCCAGTCAAAATCCAGGACCCTTTTTCCCAGGCTATCAGTAGCAACCCAAACTACCATTCCTGGCGACTTTACACTTGCCAGATTTGACAAGGTTGTTAAATGATCCTATTTGTCACGATCCACGTTGGCCTCCTAGCCAACGAAGTTGCCTTCGGACATTCCAAAGTTTGAGGCCAAGCCTAATGAAGATCCAGGTGATCACGTGACTACCTTCCATCTTTGGTGTTCATCTAACTCATTGAAAGATGACTCCATTCAGTTGCGATTGTTTCAACGCACTCTTATCGGGAGTGCTGCAAAATGGTACATCAAGCTCGATCGATCCAGATACTCTTCTTTTGGCAAACTGGCGATGGCCTTCCTTAACCATTTCTAGTTACCTGTGAGATACGACGCTGGCACAGAGCTTCTTGCCAATTTTGAACAGACAACAGAGGACCATATCTCTGATCATATCCGAGAGTGGAGACGCTGGAAGAGTCTAATCAAAGTACCAGTCCCACCAACATTCCTGCTTGAGTGGTTCCTTAAGTCTCTGGTCCCACAATTGTCCAAAGACGTCGCAACTTTTGGAGTTTTCTCCGAAGAAGATGCCATCATGAGGGCTCAACAGTTTGAGCTCATTTATTCTTAGTCTGGTTTATTATACAACATCCCTCCGGATGCACCACGATCGATACTGGATAAAACTAGACAGAGAGATGGACCACATGCCGATGGTATTGTTGGTTCAGCACAAACCAAGCCCGCTGAGCAATTGACAAAACAATTGCAACAATTATCTATCCAACACTCAGTGGCCAGCTAGACTATTTCTTTGGCTGCTCCTCCTACCCAAACGTTGGAATTACACTCCATGCAGTCGACTAACCCAAAGGCCACCTAGCAGCCTGAAGGGAAGAAAAAACAACGAAAGAAGGGTAAGGGGGAGAAAAAACCTACTGAGACTGGCGGAGACACTACAGAAAACCGGAAGGTGAGGTATCCATGCAACTTGTGTGCAGAAGATCACCCGACCCATATTTGTCCTCGAATTACAGAGGCCCAAATGTTTGTCACACAGCAACAGCAAGCCATGTTGACTAATCCCTTTCAGCATGGGCAAAATTTAACTCAAGCCTCTACAAGTGCCAAAGGGGGAAGCCAAGAAACCTGCCCTCCTCCAAACAATTCCTCATCAGCGAACGTATATATGGTTAGGGGTGATGCTTTCATAACGACTAGAGCACACGACTATAGTAAACCAAGTTCCTCTAAGAAGGGTAAAGAAGATGAACTCCCATCTCTTCCTCTACAGATCGAGAAGACGTTGGGAGAAACAATGACACGCATTCCAAAGCATGCATTTAAGAAATCTTCTCACAACCCAAACGCAAGGGCCGCCCAGAATTACTCTATGGTGGAAGATTTATCAAAAACCCCTTGTGTGATGTCCTCTTTGGAGGTCCTCCAAAGCTACCCTGCTCAGAGGAAATCCTTTTTAACTGCTTTAGGCTCTACTGAGACTTGTAACCTGGGTACCATCATGCTAGATACAACCGACTTAAAACCTCGTCTTCCTTACCACGTAGCATTTCAGATAGTAGTGGCTCATCCCAAGAAAACTTTTACATGCAATATATTTTGCACGGTGGTCGACGAGGGCGCCTCGACATGAGTTATGTCGTTAGCATGTTGGAAGGCCATTGGCCAGCCCGCTTTGTCTCCATCACCTACTCTCCTCACTGCGTTCGACGGTCATTCTTTCCAGCCACATGGAATCGTCCCTTGTTTTCCTATGCAGTTAGGAGGGAAGACCATGTGTGTCGAAGTAGAGGTAGTCGATGCCCCCCTTGACTATAATCTTTGTTAGGACAAAGTTGGACTTATGCTATGCAATTTGTGGTTGCTACAGTTTTCGGAGTCTTGTTGTTTCCACACAAGGGTCGGATAGTAACCATCGATCAATTGTCCTTCTCTAGACCTGACCCAGCTTTGGGGGCATCCACAGTTCCCATGATTGATAATCCTCAAGCCAGTGTCATTAACGTAGGAGTTGGTTTGTGCCCATCCTTGATGGGTACCTTCGATTACCCACCTCCTCATGACGATGTCAAGTTTATATCTAATCACCACAAGGCTGAGATTTTTCAAGTTTCGTCATTCTGCACGACTTACTTTGAGGATCCGTGGATTCTTTCTTCCCCATCAACCACGATGGATGAGACAAGGCACTTCATCATGTCCATACCCTTGTCGGATGCTGAAGTAGCGTACTCTTTAGTCCAGTAAGCTTCAGCGATCCAACTCCCACACAAGAGTTGGATCCACTTTTAGAGCCTATTTGGGCTCAGGGTTCTCTTTCTACCATCGATTCGTTAGACTTAGTCTTGCCTTCTGATGAAGTAGTAATTGAGGCGATGACTAGTCCCGACAAACCTTGGGAAGATCTTCATCGTAGATCATAATTCCTCCCAGAGTTACGCTGAATCGAAGCAGGAGAATTCACTATCACCATGACGGGAGATCAGCCATGTCCTATTAATCTCTTAGCTACACAGGAAATTTATGTTGAGGGAAATATGGCGACTATCGTTGAAACTATACCTATCAACATCTCCCGAAACCCTAGCGTCGTGGAGAATTTCCTTGTCGGGGCAGATTTCTCCCCTAAAGAGATTCAAATTTATACGGATCTTTTTAAATAATTCTGCGACGTTTTTGCCTGGTCTTATGAGGAAATGCTAGGTATCGATCTGAAAATAGTTGAACATGAAATCGCAATGTATCCTGATGCTAAGCCTATTCGACAAAAACTTCGTCCAGTCAATCCTAAGAAAGCAACAACCATTAAGCTTGAGGTTGAGAAATTGCTCAAGGTAGGTTTCATTTACCCTATTCATTTGACTCAATGGGTGTCAAACCCCGTGCCGGTCAATAAAAAACAAGGCACGATTTGTGTATGTACCGATTTCCATGATTTGAACAAGGAATGTCCAAAAGATAATTTTCCAACCCCATTCATTGACCAGATCATTGATGAATGTGTCGGTTGTGAAGCCTTTTCGTTCATGGATGGTTTTTCGAGATATAATCAAATCCAAATCAAATCTGAAGACCATCACAAAACGTCATTCATTTTTCCTTGGGGTACATTCGCCTATCATAAGATGCCTTTTGGCCTCAAGAATGTTGGAACCACTTTCCAGTGAGCCATGTCTTTTGTGTTTCATGACCTCAAACATATAGTCGAGGCCTATCTAGATGATTTAGCATCATGCTCTCGCAAGCGAAAGGATCATCCTACGCACCTCAGACTAATCTTTGAACACTGTCGCTACTTCAGGATTCGCTTGAATCCCAACAAGTGCATCTTTTGCGTCATGTCAGTACATTTGTTAGGTTTCATCGTATCAGCAACATGGATCATGGTGGATCCTCTTAAGGTGGAGGAAATAATCCAGTTGCCCCCCCCATGGACAATCTTACAACTTCAATGTCTTCAAGGCAAGGCGAACTTCTTACGATGCTTCATCGCCAACTATGCCGAAATCACCAAGGGATTTATGCGTTTACTTAAGAAAGATGTTCCCTTTTTCTAGGACGAAGCCGCTCAATGCTCTTTCGACGCATTAAAACACGCCCTCACAACCGCACCTCTGCTATGGCCACCTAATTATCACAAAGATTTCTTATTATAACTGGCTGTCGCAGAGTCAACCATAGGCATGGTTTTAGTTCAGGAAGATGATTCGTTTTCAGAATACGTGATATATTACCTGAGCCGAGGCCTCGTAGGACCGAAACTTAATTATTCCCATCTCGAAAAACTTTCATTGGCAACAATTCATGCTATTCAACGGTTTCGTCACTATGTTCTGTTTCGCAGGGCCACCGTCGTTGTTGTCGTGAATCCATTCCAGTACATGTTGGCATGATGATTTATCGGCAGAAAATTTAGTAGATGGATGGTCATCCTCCAAGAATTTGACTTAGACTTCATTTCAGCAAAGTCCAAGAAGTCATTGGTCTTCGCAGAACTTATTTCCAAGCATTCGGTTGAGTCAGGTGACGTTGTGCCATAGGAATCGCCTATCCGGGGGGATATGTTTTTGATTGAATCTTCAGACCCCTAGTACGGAGATATACTAATCTATATACAGACTTTGAAGTGCCCCACCTCTTCTTCTCGTGACAAGCGTCGATGGATACGCCATCAGGCTAAGAATTATCTCATACTCAATGATACATTGTATCGAAAAGGTGTAGACTGCATCTTGCGTCGATGTCTCACTGATAAGGAGGCCGTCATAGTGCTCAAAAAATTTCATACGGGGGAGCTTGTGGCGGTCACTTATCTAGGTTTGAAACAACCCAAAATATTTTACGAGCATGTTACTTCTGGCCCACACTTATCAAAGATTGTATCGAGTCGTTCAAGAAGTGCCATCCGTGCCAAAGCTTCTCTCGGAAGATGAGGGCACATCCAGCTCCCATGTTTCTTGTCATCACAGTTGGTCCCTTCATTAAGTGGAGGATTGATTACACTACATGCAACCCCCCGTCAGCAAGGGGGCACCGCTATATCATCATAGTTGTTGACTACTTCACTAAGTGGGTCGAAGCTATGCCAACGTTTAAAGATGATGGAGAGACTGCAACTCTCTTCTTATTCAACCATATTATAGCACGGTTCGGCATCTCGAGAGAGATTGTCACTGACCATGGAAGTCACTTTCAGAACCAAATGATGTCCGAATTAACATCAAATCTTGGGTTACAGCAAGAACATTCCTCACCTTACTACCCCCAAGCCAATAGGCAGGTGGAAGCTGTAAGAAAAACTCTTAAGACTATTCTACAACGAACTATCAACTCAGCCAAGTCAAATTGGCATTTGATGTTATACTCGGCATTATGGGCTTACCGAACAACTGTTAAGACTGTAACCGGTTTCTCACCTTTCCAACTCGTTTATGGGCTGGAGGCAGTCTTGCCCATCGAATTTCAAATCCCATCTCTGAAATTGGTAGTACAGTTTTTGCCAGACACTTCTCCACTTGAAGAGCGGTTAGTACACCTTGAGAATCTTGATGAGAAACATCACAATGTGGCCCTAGCCAATGAGGCTCATAAACATAAGGTCAAGTGTCAATATGATAGGTCCATTCATCCTCATATTTTTTCTGAGGGAGACCTTGTCCTGGTCTATGACAAAGATAAGGACCCCCGGGGGGTAGGAAAGTTTAAACCCATGTGGTTCAGACCCTTCATTATTAAAGAGGTATTAAAAAAGGGCACCTATCGTTTGGTCGATTTTGAAGGGAATGCTTTGGCGGAGTCTAGAAATGGGCTCTACCTCAAGAGGTATTACTCATAGAAAGGTCATTGTGGGTAACTTTTTGTAACATATGTATAGTCTTTGTACTATTAATTTTTTACGGTTCTTTTAAAAGTGTTATGGACATGTCATTGATGTTATCTTTCATCAATATGGCAGATGTCAAGTGAGTCTGAGGTGTTCATTGGGTATGAGGATGGTGCTAGTCGACACACGCGAAGGCTTGCCTCCGCGGCTTGGGTAATCATTACACCACAGGGTTAGTTGTTATCTTTCGGAGGTATATTCTTAGGTTACACCACAAATAATGTTTTTGAGTATAGTGCAGTTATTGAGTTGCTTCGTGACGCATTGTCATTGGGTATCTCTCATCTCCAGGTCTATCTAGATGCTCAACTAGTTGTGTCGCAGCTAAACAGAATATACCAGGTTCATGATCCAACTTTACACCGACGATTCCTTAGGGTACGTCTCTTATAACACAACTTTGATTATATTACATATTTTGATGTTCCTAGGAGATTAAACCAAATCACAAATACTCTAGCTAATCAAATTTTAGATTGGCATCTCGCCCACATATAAAAAGATCATGGACATAAACATGTAAATACATTTTTTGCACACATAATCCATAAGACACAAAAAAGAGATAAAAAACCATATATAAACATCATAAAATCCTCATAGTACATAGATGGACGCAAGCGCCTCAAAAGTGGGAACAGTAACAAGTCACCGGGCTCATACCCTCAAAAAATATATACAACAAGGTGCTTGTGGCACATAAAAAGTCCAAAGTTTGTTCAGGGCCTATGGGCCCTGTTATAATCATCTACTGCACAGGCTAAATGCCTAAACAATCAGACCCATGTCCGAGGTGCCCCCACAACATGATTCTGCATGGATCACGACAGGTCCTCTATCTCTGCCATCGGGACTGTGAGAGTGAACGCAGTAAATTTCCGCTCAATTCGCCTAAGGACCCTCTCGGCCTCTCCTGCTCGGAGGTTCCCTGCTACTGTTGCTCCCCCAGCGGCGACAACTGCGGCTTCTGGCCGTGGGCGATGCCTGTTTAGTGCATAGTCGGCAGGTCGCACGGGTCCGACATTTGCACACAATACATGTTTACCCATCAAATACTCTGGCATACAAAAAATGATATATATAACAAAAAGACATAAAAATTACATATGCAAACAAAAAACTATATAGGTGGAGACTTACCCATCTCCCCTTTCTCCTCACCAGGAGGCACGGGTATCTATGGATCTCTCGAAAAGTCGATCCCCGCATATGGGTAGTCCTCGATAGCAGGGATCTATCGTGACAATCAAGCAAAAAAGTCATCGTCGAAGGCCTCAATGGTCCTTCCGCCACCTTGTCGCAGCAGTAACACTGCCCATCTGCATATTGCGGGGAAAGAGGCTAGATGTCCTCTTATTGCAAGCCGAGGACTGAAGCACGAAACTCTCTTGAAAAAGAACGAACACAAGATAGTCCCGAACCCGAAGTTCCTCTGTGTTCGTTGTCGGCAATCTGTCAATTTCCTCTTCATACACTCCAGCAGTGTGGTACTCCAATAAAAAATTTGTGTATTCATGCACTGGATAGAACAGTTCATCTGTGCACGCGAAGCCTGATGCACGACTGCTGAGCCGGTAATCTGCCCAATAAGAAATAAAATAGTTTGTAGTGTGAGGTTGGTAACCTTGCTAATAGGTACTAAGGAACCTCTACAATCAGTCCCAACCTCATAGTACTCAGCTATCAGCTCCGAGACCTTGCTCGGCCCCGTAGGAAAATTCTGAAAGTTGACTGGTTCCCCTCTCCTTGAGAGGCCAATCAGAAAGTAAATATCCTCGGTGGTGGGCACCAAGGATTGCCCCTCTAGCATAAATGCCTCTGCGTCAGGGTGCCAGTAATCAATCAAGGTGTTCAGTAGCCTTGGTTGCGCACGCATGAATGGACATAAAAATAATTTGATCAAACTGCATTGCATTAACACAGCCACAACATTCGCATCTGCAACAACCAACTCACTAATTGCCTCATGCTCCCTTTCCCTCCACTGGACATACATCCTGCGAACACAACAAGGTAAAGGAGGGTCAATACTTCTTTCCATTTTCTTTTTCATCACTGGGGGGGGTACACGTGGCCTATAGAGGTGACATTCGCGTGTACACGTGTGCAGGCTTTGCTCTACACGCATGTACACACGGGCTATCTCTAGACAACCCGCGTGTACCTAGGGCTGACCTTTTTGAGGTCGACACCCACCCAAAAAATAAATTAAATGCTAAAATGGAAGTATTGAATGGCTAATTAAGGGAGTTTGTACTTACTTGGTCCAAGAAGAAGTCCATTTCGTCCAATGTAGCTCCTGGAATCACGATCTTTGGCAAAGGGGGTCTTTTGGCTCCAGATTCAATTTCCAAATCAGCAATGGTGATAATGAGCTGCCAGCTACTATTTATAGACTTTGTGGCCTCTTTTTGTCACTTTTTTGGCCCCCCTTATCAGTTTATTTATACCAAAAACCATTTAGAGTGATCCAGGAGTTATATGGGAGGGATTTGATCAGGTATTGGGACATTTTTTTTTGAGTTTTGAAAAAAAATAAAAAAATATTGACGGTCCATAAAAAAAAATTATTTTTTCAAAAATCAACTTGAGCATATAGGTTAGGATATCACCCCAACTTTTGCATCTCATTGCCTTTTTCTTATTCTATAGGATCGATCCCATCCGGTTGTGACACAGAACCGTCATATCTGCTCTAGAAGTGTCGCGACTTGGTGGTAGAGCTTACCAAAACATGGATGCCCTAGGTAGGTCCTGGTTGCATTATGGTGTCCATGTCGTTTCTAACAACACTGTAGGCTCAGGAGTTTGTATAGTCTTTCCTGAATACGATTTTGAGCCTCATTTGCATGGGTCTTTTTCACTCTTTGTCTTACCCTCCAGACTCCCAAAACATAACGGGTCTCCTTTTAAGCCCTTTTCACACCCTCTAAAAATGAAAAGATTGTCGAGCGATCTTGTGACCTTTCATGCTCGTTAAACTGAAATTTAAGGTCACGTCTGTCCAATCGTAGTTTACCCCTTTTTTGGTCTGGACGGTCAACTGTACAAACAAAGGAATACTCTATTGAATTCCCATTCTTTAGAAGGGTACTCTCAGGTATGATTTTATCCCTTTTTCGGGCTTGAGGGACTAAACTTACGAAAAATAAACCCCCGCGAAGTCCATAGTTAAGCTCTTTTCAGACTCTCTAAAATTGAAAAGATCGTCGAGTGACCTTATTATTTCACACTCGTTAAATTAGTCCAGAAGAATATTCCTGACAGAGTCCATAGTTAAGATTTTTTCAGACTCTTTAAAAGTGAAAAAATAGTCGAGTGATCTTGTCCTTGTCACACTCATTAAAATGGTTCTGAATCGACGTCTAATCGGTGCTAGTTTATCCCTTTTTCAAACCGACTAGACTATCTTCGAAAAAGGTACCCCAGTGGAGTCTCCTTTTATGCTTTTTCAGACTCTCTAAATATGAAAAACCACCAAGCTTACCTTCTCTGGGATCGTTAAACTTACATCGAAGGATGTTACCATTATGTGTTCTATCAACCGCATTTGCATACCTTACCCATCAGCGTTGTAACAGTTTGCTTCTACGTCTTAACACCTTTGGCCACTTGAGGATTTTTCCCGAGTATCATTTTACCAGAACATCAGTATTGTCCTTGTGCCTTGAGCTTGTATGATTGCAGTACTCGTTCCTCCATTGTAACGTAATATTCCTTTCTTCTTTTTCAAAAACTACCAAAAAGAACAAAAAAATCAAATATACCCCAAAAAGAGGATGGGAAAAGTATTTTCTTTATTGGCAGCATAATGAGTTGCCCTTGGATAAATCACATTTGTCTGTTTGATCATCAGACTATGGGATGTAGTACAACCTTAGGAATATTTTCCTCACTATATAGATTTGTGTCCTCCACCGTTTGGTTACTCTTCCAAGCATATGGAGAGTTTGTGTTGCCTCCTGCTTCGTAAACTTATGATTAACATATATGTTTCCTGAGTCTTATCACTTGTCGTGCTGTTGTCCAAGGGAAGTTTTGTCACTAAGCCTGAGTCAGCCCCTCTGCAATATGTCTCTTTTCCACATACCCAACCATCCTGAATGTCCAATCAAGTCTTTGTTCAAAATCACTGAAGCCTTCAGTCCGATCATCAAGATTATCAAGTCCATAACTGACGAGTCATCGAAGACCTCTGGGTAGTGTAGTCGTACACTCATATTACACCACTACCTAAGTTTTCGAAGATTTTGAAGTTGTTTCTCGAGCTCTGAAATACAGCCATCAGGCCGAATCAGCTTCTCGGAGAGAGATACTCTATATGTATATCTTCCTGATTTCGAGATGTAGCTCCAATGTGTATTGTTCGCGGCTACTCTTTATAGTTATTTGACATGGATCTACAGTGTATTTGATTGGTAGCCATGGTTCTATTTTATCCCAAGCATGGGTATGCCCGCCTCGGTAAGACACTTGTTATTTTGCAAACGACACCTCCTGGTTCCTAATTCTCGAGCTCACTCATTCAACATATCAATACAGATTGGTAAAAGATTGGTAATGTATTTTGGCCATCAGATGCTCTTCTGACCTCACACATTATGGGGCATCTATTATAACCCTAAATTGCACCACACATGCTTACCTGGCATTAGGCCAACTCATATCCCTTCCTTGCCAAAACTATGCTGAACAAACTCTTGAAAATCCTCTTGGGTCAAGTCCCACGTGCCCTAACCCATTACTGCACACATGTACACGCTAGCATGCCCACTACAGCCTGCGTGTACCTAACAAAACACAAAAATAGGAAAGTTGCTAACGGAACAAAAAGCTATTGGTCAGTTAACTGAAACTCCCGGCCATGCATGGCCGAGAGTTCGTCCAAAACCCTAGCTCCTTCTAGCCTATAAAAGAAGGGGTAGGGGTACTATTTGGAAGAGGAAAATTATAGCGAAGAAACTCTGCCCATTTTCCGAATCCATTGTCCCAACCCTTTAGCCTTTCCCCAAGCCAAAGGAGAATTAACGCAAAGTATTTGGAGGAAAGAAGAGGAGGAGCCTAGGATCAGGATCAAGGAGCGGTGGCTGGTCTCGACTTTGATTGTAAGTTGATTCATTGTTCAAATAATAAAAGAATACTTTTCTCATCCCAATGCATGAGTTATCTATGATTTGTTTAATTTTTGCTTAATTTATAACCCTCAAGTAGAAAAGTAGCGTGCATGCATCGTTGTTTGTTTTGATTGCAGGTTATCGTTGGAAGGAGCAGCACCAGCAAACGGACAAAAGTGCAACGGAGGATCTACACCAAACATCAGTAACAAGGTTGGTAGTTCCTTTCCATGTATGTATTGTGAAAGAGGGGTTTAAGTTTTGGGTGGTAGGTTAAAAAGTAATTTCTTTACGGTCAAAATATGCATGCAAGTCTGACCCTAGTTTGCTAGTCCGTAGGGTATTTTTCCCAACAACACCACCTTGAAGGAGAATTTAAAAAGATTAAACCTACTATCATTGATGGAGAATCCAAGATAGGAGAAGAAGAAGAGGTACGGTTGTTGGACATAAAAAAGTATTTCCAAATCTACAACTATTCCAGCAACATGAAGGTCGAGATGGCCATCTACAATCTGAAAGGGAAGGCCAGTATTTGGTTGCAAGATATGAAATTGGCCAAGTGACTAAAGGAGAAATAGTTGGAATGGTCCGACTTTAAGAAGTATTTCAAGAAACAATACCTTTCTGAAAATTATTATGAAAGGAAGACGAAATAATTTTATGAGTTACGACTCAGACAGATGATGATGGAGGACCTTATAAATAAATTTCTAGAACTGCTAAGGTTCGTATCATACATCCGAGAGGATAAAGTAAAAATTAAACGATTTCTAAGCTATCTACCAAAGTCCTACAAGGACAAAATTGAGTTTGGCAACCCCAAATCCTTAAGCGAAGTATTCAGAAAAGTGAGAATGTGCTACAACCAGTATAAATAGTGGGAATAGTTTCCCAAAGCCTAGAACGATAAGAAACAAGATCGAATGAACCAGTGGAAGAAGGGGTACCAACCAGCTCCTTATTGGAATACAACAAAGAGTTTTCCAAGAAAGGATTTTCACTCCAATTCTCCGAATACGCAAGGCAGCGGAAAATCGATAAACCTGGGAATGAAGAGGTTTGGGGTAAGCTCTCGTGAGCCATTAAAGTGTTGGGAATGTGGAGAGCCTCATCTCAAGAGGAACTACCCACATTTGAGTTCAACAAATAGAACTGTTGTTCATAACCTGCAAGAAGCCTTGACAGTGGGAGATGTGGGCAGGAGCCTACATCGGATAAATGCAGCCATCGACGACCGACAAGCTAACAACCAGTCCTCGGTGGTAGAAATCGAAGGTATAATCCATGACACCCGAATTTATGTTTTAATTGACCATGGAGAAACATTAAGTTATATTACTCCGAAGGTAGTAGAGTCAAATAAACTTAAGAGACTAAAGCACGCAAAATCATGGCTTGTGCAACTAGCGACAGGTACTAAAAGGAAAGTAATTGACTATATTTCAGATTTTGAGTTCAACTTAGATGGTCAAACTATAAGGATCGATCTAAACATCCTACCACTAGGATCTTACGATATGATTATTGGGATGGATTGGTTGGAACTACACAGAGCAATATTAAATTGTTATACAAAGATACTTAGCTATAAAGATGATTCCAGCACTACCAGGACAACCCAAGGTATACCAAAACTGGTATCAGTCAGACAAATTTCAGCTATGCAACTAAAGAAATGTATGAGAAAGGGATGTTAAGTTTATGCCATCCAAGTGACGAATCTAGCAGAAAAGGAGGATAAGCCAAAGTTGGAAGAATTTGTTGTCCTACGTGATTTCAGAGACATGTTTGTGGATGAGATACCAGAATTACCCCCTAGAAGGGAAATAGACTTCTCCATAGATCTGTTAACTGTTCTGCCCCTATCTCAAAGGCGCCTTCCTAGATGAGTCTACCAGAACTGGCAGAATTAAAAATACAATTACAAGAATTGTTGGACAAAGAGTATATCAAACCGAGTGTCTCACCTTGGGGAGCACCAATCCTCTTTGTGAAAAAGAAGAATGGTACTCTAAGATTATGTATCGATTTTAGACAACTAAACAAAATGACTATTAAGAATAAATACCTCTTACCAAGGATAAATTATTTGTTCGATCAAGTAGGGGGGGGCAAGATGTTTTCAAAATTGGATTTACGATCCAGTTATCATCAAGTTCGGATAAAAGACAAGGACATAAACAAAACAACATTCTGAACAAGATATGGACACTACAAGTTTGTAGTCATACCTTTCGGACTCACTAACGCCCAACCATGTTTATGTGCCTAATGAATAGTATTTTCAGTGAGTACTTGGACAAGTTTGTGGTAGTATTCATCGATGATATCCTGGTCTATTCAAAGACAGAGGAGGAACATGAGGAACACTTAAGAATATTTTTGCAAACTTTAAGGAAGCACAAACTGTACGCCAATTTCGACAAGTGTGACTTCTATCAGAAAGAAATACAATATCTTGGACATGTAATTTCAGCAGAGGGCATTTTCGTAGACTTGGAAAAGACGAAAGCCATTATGGAATGGCCAATACCTAAAGATGTAGCAGATATACGGTTTTTCGTCGGAATCACTGGATATTACCGCAGGTTTATAGAAGGGTTTCCCAAGATAGCCTACCCTATCACATCATTACAAAAGAAAGGAACCAGGTTTAACTGGTCAGAGAAATGTCAAGACAACTTCAACAAACTAAATGAATTATTGACAACAACACCCATATTGAAAGTAGCAGACCCAGATAAAGACTTCACCATATGTGTTGATGCAAGTAAAGAAGGGCTAGGTGGTGTCTTAACTCAGGAAGGACACGTTATTTTTTATGAGTCCTAGAAATTAAAAGAACATGAGCAAAATTACGTCACTCATGACTTAGAATTGGAAGCAATAATACATGCCTTAAAGATGTGGTGACACTACATAATGGGTAGAAGATTCCTATTATTAACGAACAATAGCAGGGTGAAATATCTATTTAACTAACTAGATCTTAATGCAAGGCAAGGAAGGTGGTTAGCCTTCTTAAGTGAATTCGAATTTGAGGTCAGACATATCAAGGGCAAGGAAAATAAAGTAGAAGATGCTTTAAGTAGAAGAATCCATGGGTTATTTGAGATGAATATTAGTAGGGCAGAAAGTGATCTGGAAGAAAGAATAAAGACGACAGGCATTGATGACGAAAACTATACTAAAATAATGGTAGAATTACCGAAAAATACCACAAACTCAGATAAACCAGATCTAAGTATCGACGAGAAGGGACTGCAACGATTTAAAACAGACTTTACATACCAGATTCAACAAGGTTAAAATTAACAATCTTGGATGAAGTGCATAAGAAACTGTATTCTGGCCACCTAGGTTACCAGAAAACGATAACATCTCTTAGGAAACTATTTTATTGGCCTAATATGAAGGGTGAAACAATAGAATACTTGGCTAGGTGACAATATTGTCAGCAGGTTAAGGCCGAGCACCAACATCCAAGTGGCCTATTACAACCATTACCAGTACCAGAATGGAAATGGGAGACTATATCACTCGACTTTATAGCAGGTTTGCCTAAAAATTAGAAACATAATGATGCTATCATGGTTGTAATCGATAAACTCAGTAAGTCTGCACACTTCATTCCTATAAAGTCTACTTTTAAAGATATAAAAATTTCTGAAATATTCATGAAAGAAATCTTTAGATTACATGGTATTCCTAAAATGGTGATTTCAGATAGAGACGTAAAATTCACATCTGCCTTTTGGAAGGAATTGTTTACAAGGCTCAATACCAACTTGAATTTCAGTACAAGTTATCATCCACAAACAGATGGGCAAACCGAAAGGACAAACCAAATCATAGAGGATATTCTCTCCATGTATGTAAGAACAGAACCAAACACGTGGGAGGATTATATACACTTGGTAGAATTTGCATATAACAATGGGTACCAAACTTCAACAAAGTTGATCCCTTTCAAAGTACTGTACGAAAGAAAGCGTACGACTCCAATTAGTTGGGATAACTCGACTGAAAGACTCATGGTTGGACCAGATATGCTCCAAGAAATGGAGAACATGGTAAGAAAGGTACAACAGAACTTGAAGGAAGCACAGGAAAGGAAGAATAGCTATGCAGATCAGAAAAGAAGACACTTAGAGTTTCAAGCGGGAGACCATGTGTATTTGAAGGTCAAAGCCCAAAAAAACTCATTGAAACTAGGAAACTGTGCCAAGTTGGCACCCAGGTTCTGTGGGCCCTTCGAGATACTAGCTCAAATTGGACCCATAGCATATAAACTTGCACTGCCAGCGAATCTAAGAATTCATAATGTATTTCATGTTTCTTTGTTGAAAAAGTATGTTCACGACCCTACTCATATGATTGATTGGAACTTGGTACAGGTGGAACCCGAAGGAGAATTCCAAGTGTAACCCCTATGCATTCTGGACTGGAAAGAAATAGCACTTCGGAATAGAGTCGTCGCTCAGGTAAAGGTGCAATGGAAGCACTTTAGCCCTAAGGAGGCCACTTGGGAATTGGAGGGAGATTTGTAGAAATCTCATCCAATCTTATTCCAAGAAAGGAACGAACATTGAGGACATTGTTTTATTGAAGGGGGAAAGGATGTGACGTCCCCCAAAATAAAATTATTTTGAAATTTTAAATTGTTGGAAATTTTCCGTTTTTAGTAATTTCAAATTTGGAAAATTTTTGCCATTTATGGCAATTCCGAATTTTGAATTTGTTAATTCTCATAAATTATTATGACTGTTGGGCAAAGATATGACTTGACCCAACTAACTATTTGACCATGACACTTGTTTAAAAAAAATATATTTTATATTGATTGCAAGAGGACAAATGGAACAACCATGTTAAAAGTAGTTGACCATGACTCCATGAGTGGGGAACATGTTGGAACTACCCCTAGGCTGATTTTTACAAGTGGAAAATTAGTGATTTGGCCATTGGAAGCCCCTAAAAATTAGGGATTTAGGAAGCTGTGAAAACTCCCAAGGGAGGGTCCCCGAGGTGTAGGACAGTCGGTGACGGAGTGTGTTGTTAAGCCACTCCGTGTTGTTAAAGTCACCAGTTCGAAACCTGTGGGGACAAAAAATCCAACCATGTTAAGGGTTGGTGTGGCTCAGGCCGGGTGCGATCCCCGGGTGATTTTGACGGCTTATATGCCCCTGAGTTGCGGTTTCTCAAGCCACAGGTTAATCGCAGGCCCTGCACAAATTAACAATCAAAAAAAAGAAAACTCCCAAGGGAGGGAAAAAGACCTAGGAAAAAAACAAATAGGCATATGTGAGGAGGCAAGATGCTGCCAAGGATGCTGGGAAAGAGACTATTGATTCCCCTTTTTTTCCACTTGTTGTTATGAACA
>ML782104.1:246187-273694 GCA_009831015.1 Picea engelmannii | reverse complement strand
TCTACATTGCTTCTTGTAGTGCCCTTCTTTTCCACATCTCCAAAATATCTTTACAAACTTTCTGGGAGATTTAGAACTACCCTTATATTTACATCTCCCACTTGAGGAATTAGATATAGTTATTTCCTAGGAGCATCCTCTTGAAAATACTGCATATGTGCTCTGTCCTTCCATGTTCTTTTGTCTCATCTCCTTAGAAAACAAGGACGAGACCACATAATCAAAACTTAAAGTAGTTTTATTAGTACATATGGCCACAACCAAACTATCCCATGAGTATGGTAAAGAGAACAATAAAATGATACACTTATCTTCATTCGAAATTTTAATATCAACAGATAATAACTAACTTACCACAATATTGAAGGAATTCGGATGCTTTGTCACTTAGCCTCCATCTTTCATCCTCAAGTTATCCAACTTCTTCTACAGGAACAATTAATTTACTGGGGACTTAGACTGATACAAAGTCCCCAACTTATCCCATAATTCCTTGGTTGTATATTCTCTTGACACATTCAATAATATTGAGTCTAAGAGACATAAACAGATTGTATGCATGCACGGGCATGCACATACACACACACACACACACACATATTTTACCCTGGAAACCAAGACTAGGAAAACCAACAACTTATTTAGACTCACACCTTTAATCTTCTATTCATCGTCTTCTTCATTGTTGACAATAAAATATACATATAAGATCCAGGGGCATCCAAACCCCTAATCCATTGACCCAAATTAGTTAACAACCCAAAATCCTTAACCGGAATTAGAAAGACATCGACAAAAACCATGTGTCGAAAAAAATGCTAAAAATGGATGCAAAAAAGAGACCAATTTTTTTTTTGAGGGATCCCACCTCCGAACCCCTACAAATCTCCTGGCTAGGGGGTCCAAAAGAACCCCCAAACCCCCTTTTCTCCTATATTAATGCACGGTACATGGAATCAATTTTGTAAAGAATATGACACATACCCAACATTATATATATAATCAATGAAGAACATAGAAATGGTCAATATACTAACCTCCTCCATGGAACTCTCATGTCCACTAGCCTCCATCGTCCTATAAAAAATTATTCTCATAAATAAAACATCTATGAGGCTCACATGAGTGTCTACTATGTCCATATTCCCTCTTCCGACTACAATTTACTACAGATCTTGAAGGTCCATCTCCTCCACTAATGTCACATGTAGGCACCTCCTACCAAGATAGTGCTACAAAAATACCATGTTGGACCAGGCTCCAATTCAAGGTTGATATCGATAATTGTGTCTCGGTGATGCCTTTCGCGACAAGGGTATGCTGGGGGGTTAGGCCTTAACCTAGGAGGATGAGGACCTAGCACTGGGTCATACCTAACATTCTATTTATCATGTGCGGACCCACAAACCACCCCTTGGAATTCAACAATGTCAAAGTAGTTGACATGGTGACGTAACATCAACTCTACCCATAATTTTCTAAGGAAATATAGAGGCACCTCCCTATTGTTGCAGGGAGGTTTTTCAAACACCATAAATCACCTATCAATCAAATTATCCTTAAATTGTTGGTGGATGCATCAATCCATACAAATACGTCTCTTTGTGATTGGTGTTTGTATTTCGGTTCTAGGATCAATAAATAGTGACATCAATTATTGTTCCGTAATGTTCAAGTCTCTAACATGGTTTTTATCTATGCTAATCCATTAATATTCAAACATTGTATCCCTATAATCATAAATATTGGTTAATTTCCCTGGGCACTTGCAATGAACGATACAATGGTGTCCAAGGAAATATCTAATAACAATCAATTGGGCTCTCTAGTACTCCTTATGTGTTGGAAAAATGATCTAAGAGACCTCAACCCTTCATCAATTTCTTTGTTTATGTTTGTTGCTTCTAGGTTGGGGTTTGGTGTGCCTTCTTGTGGTTGTATCAAATTTTGGTTTTCTCCAAGTTCCATGTTAATTATTGTGTTGCAATTTAATAATGAAATTTATATAAATTAGGCCGATTTTTAAAATTAACTTAGAAAATTACAAAAAACATGAAAAATAATACTCTAGGAAATTTTAAAAACATGAAATTAAATGTGAATAAATACCCAGAATCCCTTGGAGACAACATCAAGATCATTTGGACACTTCGTCAACAAATGATAAGGCTTCAATTCACTCTATAATCTCTCAAGCTCGTTGCGAAGTTGGTGGAATGGGCCAAAAAAAGGGCCATGGGCCCTTTTAATTAGCCCCAATAGGAACTCTTACGCGTTCCTAAGAATGTGTGTGCGTTTATGTCAATGAGTTGATGTGACATATTGGGTGGCCATTGGAGGTTTGTCGAGCCTGCCACATCAGGAACACATGCGAGTTCACATTCTTGCTTGAGTCCACTAGTGTTCACCATGTTGATACCTTTTTTCCCATCAACTTCATGCACATTCCCATTAGAAATATAAAAAATAAGTAATCTAAACTTATTAATAATTGATTGAAATGATCCTTTTATGACCTCTCAAACTAATGGTGTTTAAATTGATATTTTTAGTCTTAAATTTAAATTTAGTAGGAATGATTTGGAGCTTAATAAAATGATAGACCATGAGAAAATTTCTATTACATTGGGGTCTATATATAAGTATAGAATTTTTCACATAACGTCCTTGGTGTTGTTTTTATACTACGTTATATATCCTTTCAGTTTTTCATTCCATATAGAAATGTGCAAGTTACAACTGTGTACATTTTCAAAAAAAGATATCATAATTGAACTTTCTTGTCCAAAATGGAATATAAAAAAGGATGGAGTACTTTAGAAAATATAGTAACACTCTGCACTGATCACAAATCCCATGTGGGATTCCTCAAAATGAAGCTAGCCAATAGGGGAAACCAGATCTTTTTTGGAGAGAGAATCTACCTCAAAATTGTATTGTCTATACACATGCATGCATTTTATTCCAGTGAAATTTCTTATGAGATCTAGGATGTTTTCTTTCCATGGGGTAAGGAATAGAATTTCCAACATTGTTTTCTCATCAAACCAGTAGAGAACCACTTTAGAATCTCGTGCAACCATTAAAAGGTATATTCAGATCCTTTTAGCAAAGGAGAGAAGGCCCCATAGTCCTAAGGTCTCTTCTTTGATGTTGTTTCCTTCACCTCATGCAAAAAAGGCTCTGTGCACATTATCTGTATTTAACTTGAGAAACAAGCCAACTCCACATATACCTCCAACAAAATCCTGATCAAAGAACCCAATTGTGGAGTTATCAAACTATACTAGGCTTAGGATATAATTCATCCTATCTCTTGAGTTGTTCCCTGCATGCTCTTTTATATCCATTATTATGTTTGTGATAATTTGTGCATCATTTCAAGGCAGATCTTCAAATAGAATTGTGTTCTTGTATTTCCAGATTCCCCATAGAACTACAAAGGGGTTAAATCTCATCTTTGGGAAGGATACAAATCATTTCATCATATTCTCCTGGAAGGATGGATGATCCCATGAACCAAAAAGATTCAGCAAACGACATATATATTTCCAGGTTCTCTGTTTACATTCGCACTAGATGAATAAATGTAAGGTAGTCTCTTCATTGTTTTGACATAGGGTGCAAACCAAAGGTCCCACCCTCCTCTTCATCTATAGTTCTCACCTGTGAGGACACAATCCTTCAGACAAAGCCACATAAAAAGAATATTTTTTGCATTGATATTGGCTTCTAAATATCCTTATACCACCATGTCAGTTCAGTCAAAAGGTTCTGAAAAATGAGAGCATCATAAGCTAGTCTGACTATCACTATACCTGAGGCTCTATACCATGACTAGACTATTCTATCATTTTTTGTTTGATAAATTAATTCCAATACATCGAAGCATTGTATGGAAATCATTCCATTCCATTGCTAAGTCATATGTAAGTCCCAGGTCCTCAACCTCAAGCCAAAATTATGTAGAAACATGTGGTGTGGTTGAAGGAGCACAAATTTGTGCTAAAGAAGAGATTTTTAATCCATTCAGGTGTTGGACCGAAGCATTTGAAAGTTTTTACAACGAGTTGCAACCAATAAATGGGTCAAGGCCTATCATGGTACTCTTACCACACCCTACCGACCAAGCCAACCACTTCTTAATTATAGGAATAGAGCCCAGGAAGTTTTTCCAGATGTTGGAAGCCACAAGGAAGTGATATGAAACTATGTGCAGCTAAAAAATCACATATGTTCCTTTCAAATATTTATTCAAGACCGAACTCCCCAGTCCAAAACCGAACAATCCCCTCCAACATGATTTTGTAGCCAGATATTGTGCAAACTAGGTTAAGTTTCAGATGCCCCAACCCCCTAGAGATTTGGTTCTTGCAATCTTGTTCCAGCTAGCCAAGTGAAAGCCAACAGTCTGCTTAGCCCCATTCCATATGAACCCAAAGATAATTTGTTGTATCTTGTTAATAATTGATGAAGGAACCTTTTCCAAACTAAGAAGTATACATGAAGATTTTGTAGTACTGATTTTTCTAAGACTAATATGCCCCCCAATGATAACCATTGAAAGGTCCAATGACTAATCCTTTTCTCTACCTTTTGAGTCATCCACATCCAATCACATACCCTATAGTCCTTCACTTACCTTGTAGGGCCGAAGGTGAATACCTTATAGGTTTGTAATTTTACTATTACTCAAAGGAATGTATTCCATTTATTTTAATGTCAAAGCACAGTCTAGGCTACTTTGATTTTAAGTAAAAATATCTGAAATTTTTTTCTTTTAGTATTTGAAGTTCTACTTTAAAATAATAATTGTTTTGGGATTTCAAGATCTACTTTAAAATAGGATATTTTTTTATAATGAAAATTGTTTAAATTATTTAAATCTTTAAATTTTAATCTTTAGAAGAAAAACAATCTAATAAATTTCAAATAATAATTTTAATTTTTTTTTTAATTATTTTAATCATTTTCTTTCCTATAAAATCATGTCTATTTGATGTCCACTTCAATTGTATATCATAAATATTTAAATCATGTTAATTTGATGTCCACTTCAATTTAATATCATAAATATTTAAAGAATCGAGTACATTGTCTCATGAAATCTTTGAGGTAAAGTATTTGAACCATCTTAGAATTTTGATCATAAAATGCTTTTGCATTTTTCACTTTCACTTATTATTCCAAGATCGGGACTATAGCATTTGATTCATTATTCATTATTGATTATCCATTAGGTTGTATTTTATTACAATTTTTTTTCAATCTTAGTTTATACTTAAGTTTTAAGTTTTAATTACGGAACATGCACACAACACAATTTCTTTCCAAACATATATAACCTAAAGGTGAGTGCACAAAGTTGGTGGCTGAAAATGTGGCAAGGGGGTCAACAAAAACATGCACTCGTAGGAACACATGCACATTCTCAGTAATGTGCATGTGTTCCTAACCCTATAGGTTTGGAAGTGCTCGAACCTCCACTCAACTTTCCATGTAGGTTAAGTAGCAGGAACGCACATGATTTCCTAATAATGTGTGTGTGTTCCTCTACTAAACATTTTTTAAAGGGTCGTGAGCTTGATTTGTTGTCATTTTCACAAATTGTGCTCATGTTTTTACTCTCATTGAGCAAGTAGAGAGGATCTTTCCATCGTGTCCCAGTCTAGACAGGTATGTTTAATTTCTTCTATTTTTCTCTCAATTTAGTCTTTTTATCCCAAGAATCTACATTAGATATTTTTTTATTTTTCTATTATAATTAAAAAACCAACCTAATTTACATGCAATGGATTAATAAATTGAAACATATATAATAAAATGGAGGCATGAGACAATGTACACTACTCAGAAGAAAAACAAGGAGACAAAAACCCCAACCCACCACAAAAACCCAATGTAAACAATCAAATTGATGAGGGGTTGGTCATATTAAGAACCCTTGAGGAAAAATTAAGGGACGCTAGATAGCCTAGCATAGTCTACCCAACAACTTCTTTGGACATCATTGTGAAGTCTATTTCAAGATTCGAGGGTAAATTGACCTCTATTTCTGATTATAGCACAAGAATGTATAAGTACTATAGCATTGGTTTGGACAGAAACCAAGTCAGAGACATGGGAATTTCAAAACAAAAAATATTGACTATTTTTAGGGATCCTAGAAATGGACAAGAACTACCAATGACCAAGAAACACCTCTCCATTGATTGGTGCATCCATCCCTGAATTAGTCAAAAATGGATGGATAGGTGGTATATGGTTTTTGATAAACCTCCTTGCAATAATAGGGAGGTGCCCTTATAGTTTTTGAGAAAATTATGGGATAAGTTAATTTTAGGTAAGCATGTCAACTACTTTGACATGGGTGACTTTCAGGGTGTCAGTCGAGGATCTGCACAGGATTGATAGCATGGCATGGGCCATCCCATGTTAGGTCCTCGTCCCCCCAAGAGAAGGCATGACCCCCCTACCCATCATCCTCCTATTCCATAGAGATTGCAATAGGTACAATTATCCATTTCATCATTGACTCATAGCCTAGTGCAACATAGTATCTTTGTTGTACTATCTCGGCAGGAGGTGCCTACCAGTGACATTGAGAGAGGGGTTGGATCTTTAGTATGCACAACAAAGTACAGTGAGGAGATGGCACATGGACATAATAGTCATCCTTTTGAACCTCACAGATGCTTGAGCTATGAGAAGACATGATATAGGCCTATAGAGCGGAGTGGATAACATAGCTTCATGGAGGATATTAATATATTAACCCTCTCTATGTTCTTCATCGTTATATATTTATTTTTTATTCTATGTATTTATATAGATTTTTTTTTGTATGTTGTTTTGCAGTTATTACGTCCAAGAAATAGACCCTCTACATTAATGGATGCATCAATTCCTAGCCCCACCACTTATGCAATAGTAGAGGAATCCTTCTCATTGGGTGCACCCCACAAATAAGTATGTGTCACATTTGATAAATTCACCATCGCCGTTTCTTTATTTTATGGCACCCTCAAAATTTTAATGTTCTTGTATTTCTACAAGATTTGGGACTAGGAGATGTCTGGGAATGTCCATCTAGGATGGAAAAATCACCTGCATCATAGGTACCATGTGTATATTTAAATATCGTATAATTCTCAATTTTTTTCTGTTTATGTTTTTTAATTTTACTATTTGGTACTAATATTTCAATATTATTAATATGTATGCAGGCTAAAGAAATATTTGCTAGATATAGTACTACTTCACTCCCTAGGAACCTAGGCCTTTCTTCTGGGTTACCTTTATCCAATATTAGAGAGTTGCCTCCACTTCTACAACCTGTGGGGGTCTATCTCAGCCCACCGCCAACATGTCTTATTGCACACATCCTCATTGGATTCACACGCATGCCACCGATCCATGCCACCTCTTCCATCACACCCATCTACAATGGATGTAAATGTATGCCACCCACCCCCCCCCACCATTTCCATTGGCCCCATCCACCGAGGTTTCCATAGAAGAGGTTTCCTCGGAGCAGGTTGTACAACCTAGTGCTCCATTTTCCATCAAATCTCCATCGAGGCTCGAGATATTCATAGTGAGATAATGTGTTGATGATAATTTTGTATGTATCATGAATTTGATTTTACACTTATTTTTTTATATTGACTTGATCCTTGTAATTGATGTAGGGTGGCATAATGGAGATATTGGGGTTGTGAAGGAGGGTAACACCCTCATGATTAAAAATAACATATGAAGTGAGTTGTCTTAGGTTAAATTACAAAGTATCATTTTGTATGTCTATTAATCCATTGAGGAAAAAAATTATAACAACGTTTTGTCTTTGTGTAATCTCGAGTGTCTCGAAGCATTCCCATGCCTAGAACCACTCAAGATGCTTCCTCAAGCAAGAGAAGAAAGATAGATTTCCATAATTCTCTTGAGGCTGGCAATGGTGGCAGTGATCAATGATTGACCAAGTACTTTCATTTTGTATCTAGGCTACCATATGGATTATTTTTATGTTAGGGAACTTCTTGTCACCTTTTATATTGGGCATGAGGTGTCATTTTGTAAAAAATGTACTATTTAGACGATGTTGAATATATATATACATTTCATGGCACATTCTTTTATAAATTGCATTGTTTCTTCATTTTATGTTGGTGAATATATGAATTTCAAAGTGTATGAATTTTGTGTGTATTAATCCCTTGATTTTTTTCTAAAGTGATTATAAATACTTTCATTACGCATTCACAAATATCTTATGGTGGAAAAGATTGCTAAGTGTTAAATCCATAAGCAATTAATGGTTCTCAAGTTGCATTTCTTTCTAATCAACCATGTATCTCTACATCATTGATAAATGATTCCTTTTAAATTATTTGCATGAATTTTATGGATATCCATATTCTAACTCACAACCAACAATATGGACTACCTCTTGAATTATCTCCATCTAAATCTAATGAAAATACACCCTAAAATAGTGGTCACTTGAAAATATTGTGACCTAAAAAATGACATATTATAATACTGATCCAGGTCAATATCGGTGGCCACCCACCTATTCCAACTAGCTCAAAACAGTTTTTTGGAAACTTACTATTTTTAGCATTTTTTGGGTCTCCAACTTCTGGGGTCATTTTGAGAACATAAACGATGTTTTTTCATGATAGGGAACTTCAATTATAGTTGAAGGATTTGATTGAGCCCTCAAAATTAATCTCATCATCGATACCTTTCCAACGAGCTATCCTGCACCCCCAAAAAAAATTGTATGTCAAAGTTATGCCCTCGGGAAGTTGATACACCAAACTACCCAAAACGGGGTCCACAAACCTATTGGATTTTCATCTTCTAGGGTTATAGTTTTAGATTTTCTTTATGTTAAAAATTTATTTGGATCCTCACTATAACAATCATATTCTTGCGAATGATCGTAGCCATCACATCTCTTATCAAAGATAATATGCCACCATTCTTGTGAATCTTTCACTATGTATTTCTACAATTTTGTACATTTCACTCATTAATAGAATTTGTGTATTAATGTATCTCTGTGTTTATGGTTATATCTCTCATATATCTTTGTACATTTTTTTATTATATATCCACTCATTTCAAGCTGAAAATAATCTAAATCAAATACTTTATTATAGAAATAATTTTCTCTCATTTATATTCTACATAATTGTAAATCACTTAACAAACTCAACTCAATTTTATGTCAAATTAACCTCCATAACTATTACTAGAATTACTCCATTATGAAGATGGCATAAGATAAAATTCAATTATGCAAGTACACAACATTTGGATAGCCCAAAGACTTCATATATATATAGAATATGAATTACATGCACCTACCAATATCTTATCTCGGGTTGTTACAAGTTGGTCTCTTCAAACCCTAGCCTTCCCTTAACATTTCTTTGAGAAGCCTAGTTGTTAGTTTCTTAGTTCATTCAATCCATAATTTGACCATTTTCTAGGGAACACACATTATTCGCCTCTTTTTATGCATGACATATATAAAATCATTTGATTTATGTGTAACCTTTCATAAATGCCAAAAATAATAGTCACTGACTCATTAATGCACTCATGTGTTTGTTTAATTTGTGAAGTGGGTATATGTAAATTTTGTTAAACCCATGAATTATTAATAACATTTATTCATTCTTCCATGATGTCCACTAAACGTATTTATTTTTATCAATACAATGAGAGAGTTCACATGGAAACTTGATCTTAGAATGGGGATCATTTTCCACACACAAATAAAGGTTTTGGGGTTACATTTCATGACACACCATAGAAAGTAATGCCTTTCTACCAAAATTCCTCCAGGGAGACTTGAAACCATTATTATTTTCCCTTCACCATCTATGAGATTTTATTGCACATTCCTACCCAATTTTTGGGTTAGAGCATACAAGGAGACAAAGGACCCTCCCAAACCCAATCCCACAAACTTGTTCATGTCATACCATTGTCATGCCTTTCCATGCAACACCATTGTCATGCCTTTCCAAGCCATGCCATGGAATGCCATTTCCACACCATTTCCATTCATTGCTATGCATTTTCCATGCATTTCCAAGCCATGTCATGCCATTTCATGCCATGCAATTTCCATTCCATTGCCATGCCTTGTCATTAAATTCCATTGCATCCCATTTCAATGCCTTTTCCATGCCTTGCCATACCAATATTATTCCTTTCCAAGCCATGCCATTTTCATTCTATTTCCATGCCTTGCCAAATCATCCCATGCCATGTCACTATCATGTTGCTTCCCATGTCTTGTAATATAGATTCCCATTTTAACATATACAACAATAAATATAACTTTCCATAACATTATGCAAGGAAAATGTCAAATCAAAATGTGTATTGCAATGAAACAAGAATAACAAAAAAAATAAACCATTCTCATCCTAAGAAATAAAAAAAAAATCTAGGGACATATGACTTAAATTTATATCATGAAGTTCCTTTACATCCAATGAAGTGTTTATGACATTTTAAGTGTAGTTGAAAAAGTTTGCATGCCTTGCCAAGCCATGCAATGCCATGTCGTTCATTTCCTTGCCAAGCCATGCCATGCCTCGCCATGTCTTACCATGTCATTGCATGCCTTGAATTTCGATGTAGTGCCTTACCTTTCCATTCCTGTCATGCCATGCCATGCCTTTCCATGCCATGCCATTACATTCCATACATTTCATTTCCTTTCCTTATCATGCCATGCCTCTCCAAGCCATTCCATGCCATTCCATGCCATTCCATTACCATGACATTTCACATTGTCATTCCTTGGCATCCCATGCCATTTCCACACCATTGTCATTCATTTCCAATCCATTACATTCCATGCCATTTACATTCCTTTCCATGCCATGTCATTGCCACGCCATTGATATGCCTTTCCAAGACATGTCATGCCATGCCATTGTCATGCATTTCCATGCCATTCCATTGCCATGCCTTTACATGCCATGCCATTTCCATGCCATGTCATTGCCATGTCTTTCCAAGCCATGCCATGCCATTTCCATGCCTTTCCTTGACATTGCATTCCTATCATTTCCGTGCCATGCCTTTCCATTCCATGCCATGTCATACCTTTCCTTTCCATGTCATTGCCATGCCATTTCCATTCCTTGTCATTCCATGCCATTGCCATGTCTCACGAAGCCATTCCATTTCCACACCTTTTCATGCCATGACATTGCCATGTGATTTACATTCCTTTCCATTCCATGTCATTTCCATGTCTTGATCCATGCCTTTTCTTTCCATGCCATGCCTTGACTTGCAATGAGAGTTCATGCCACACCATTGCCATGCCATTTCCATGTTTTTCCAAGCCATTCCATAACATTCCATGCTATTTTCATGCCATTGTCATGGTTTGCCTTGCCATGCCATTCCATTGCCTTGTCTTTCCATGCCATGACATGCCATGCCATGTTTTTCCTTTCCATGGCATGTCAAACTGGTTATAGAGCTAATCCATGTGTGTCTCACCCCACCCTCATAATAGGGCCAAATATTAGAGAAAATGTATTTAAGAGAAAATGTAAATACATTTTCTCTAATATTTAGTCCACCCCACCCTCATATTACGTGGGGCAAATATTAGAGAAAATGTATTTACATTTTCTCTAATATTTGCTCCAACCCACCCTCATATTACCCCACCTCATAATATGAGAGTGGGTGTGAGGAAAATATTAAAGAAAATGTAGTGAGGGTGGGACAAATATTAGGAAAATTGTCTCATAATAAGAGGGTGGGAGTGGAGCAAATATTAGTGGGAAAAAAAAATCAAAATCTCTACCCAGATTCATTAGTACGCTCGAGGTATCAAAATCTCTGCGCAGAGTCATTCTCTATTTTAAATAACATTTGAATCATATAGTTTTAGGCGGCTCCCGGCCCCCAAAAATTTAGGGTTTATGTGGAACAAAACCCGTAAATAAGTCGTTACAACATAAACGTAGTACTAACTTATTTTGCATTTCTTGTTTGCCTGAGCTGCTCACTCCCTTCCATTTTTCGCTCTGAATTATAAAAACGATCATGCGGCGAAGGAAAGGAATATTCAGACAAGCAGCAACAGAAGGAGATTTACACATACGAAGCTCCTTGGAACAATATATACGCTATGAACTGGAGCGTTCGCAAGGACAAGAAATATCGTTTGGGAATAGGGAGTATCTTGGGACAAGAAATTTCGATCGTTCAGTTGGACGTCAAGACGCGCGACATCAAGGCTAACCCCAAGCTGTGCTTCAACCAACTGTACCCCGCTACCAAGATCATGTTCATCCCCGACAAAGAATGCCAGAAGCCCGACCTGCTCGCCACCACCGCCGAACATCTCCGCATATGGCAGGTACAGGATGACAACGATCGAGTTGATATGAAGAGCGTGTTGAACAATAACAAAAACTCAAGTTCCTACTGCAAGCCTCTCACTTCCTTTGACTGGAACGAATACAACCCGAAACGGATCATCACATGCAGCACAGACACAATCTACACCATCTGGGACATTGATAGAGAGAGCGTGGACACGCAAATGATTGCGCACAACCAGACGGCTTACGACATTGCATGGGGAAACACGAGTATTTTGGCACTGCCAGTGGTGATGGGTCCGCTAGGATATTTGATATGAGTAACAAGGAAAATTCATTAATCATCTATGAGAACTCCCAGCCTGGCACTCCCCTGATCAAATTGGGATGGAACAAGCAGGACCCCATGTACATGGCGTCAGTAGCTTAATGATAACCACCTAACAGAGCGTAATAATGAAAATAATTACCTTTGACCAATGTTATTTCTTCAATCTGTGTCTGTCATCGTTACTTCTCTGCCCAAAACCAAATCTTTCGTCTCCGCCAGCTAGGAACAAAGCCTATCTGGCTCCATAGCTCCAAGATTCCGTGAGGATTCCTGCCCCCCGAGCCCAAAACTCCCAGCAACCGATGCACCCTTGTAACAGTCCACCCAAACTCCAAACCAGAAAAATACCCACCAGAAGTCCCTAATCTCAAATAATGCTTCATTCCCCAAATTTCCAAAAGTCCTTCTCCCGAGTGCCTCTACCCCCTCATATCCTCCTTCCCATTCACTACCTCCTCCCTTCATTCAATTCCACCGACCTTATCCCTCCATTTAATACCTTATCCCTCCATTCAATACCCTATCCCTCCATTCAATGCCTTATCCCTTTATACGTTAATTTTTCTAATAAATAAATTAAAAATTATTAAGCTTTTAATTCGTTACCCAAACCTTAAATGAATTTATTAATTAATCAACATATATAAACAATAAATAAATAAATAATTTTATTATTAAATAATCATTATTTAACTAATATACATTAGGACAGTTAATTATTTAATTAATTATACTTGATAAACCTTAAGCAATCATTTAACTAGGGTTGTTACATACACCCACCCTTCAAGAAACTTCGTCCCAAAGTTAAAGTATTTTAAGATACAAGGGAAAAAAAACATGATTCACACATTTATAACAAATAACCGACATTATTAGTAAGTAAGCCAAAAAACTCATTCATACTAGTGTACATGTGCAAGAAATGCATGTGTAGCTAGTACATACAAGTCTCGTTCATGTACTAATAACAATAACTATCATCTCTATAGTAATTTCCATATGCATCCAATCCATTCAACAAGACTATTCATTTTATAAAAAACAATAAACCAATCAAATGTTTGCGAAATCTTTTAATTACAATTATCTAGCTCAACAATGTTATTTAGACAATTTSTAGTTTAGTTACATAATTATGAATATTCATATATATCCATTTTATTTTCAGAAGGAAAAACAATAAATTCCACCATAAGACAAATCTCCGTACACTCTCAACTATTTCTACTCATCCTTCGTCCCTAACTTACTTCCATCTTCCATTCCTATCCTTCCTCTGCTTGACTATCTTGGAGCGTCAACTATATTGACCTAACCTCAAATAGAAACCATAAGCGGAAGTGTCACTATCTTGACTAAGCTTCCCCAGTAGACAACTGACAGTCATCATCACATGTCTAGGGGAGAGTGAGCTAACACCGTCCTCTCATGACTCCAGGTTTTGGAGGACACACGGTGGGAAATGCCTCCACCCCTCCTAATCATAACTAGGGTCCACACCCTACAATGGAATATACAGTGGCATCATGTTGCTGGGAGTTTTGTCATCGTCGATTAAGTTTTGGGCAGTCTCACCACCTGAAATCCTGCATCGGTCCACATATCATAGCAATGCATCCAAACCAATATAATTTTACATACAAAGAATCATACCATATTGTTTCTCAGTTAGTGGTCACGACATCCACTTTCATTATCATTATCCCTTGGCTATTTCATAGCCCAATGACCTGCATATTAGTCTGTAACACAAACTCATACACATCTATGCATTATTATAATGTAGTTGCATATAACGAAAATCTCAATTTGGTATCCCCGTACCAACAATTTTAACATCAAGTTTTCAAGTTAGAAATAGATCTCATAGTATCCCATAATTCAATTAACGACACCCATTCATAAAATTGTCATTTACAAAATAGATTGCATCATATCCAACATCATTCCAATAGCATTTAAAACCTCATAGGATTCTCATTCACACCATATATTGCATCATATCCAACATCATCAATAACATTTTAAACATTCATAGAATTTACATTCACATAGTAGATCGCATCATGTCCATCATCATCAATAATATTTAAACATTTCTAGAATTTACATTCACATAGTAGATTGCATCATATCCATCATCATCAATAACATTTAAACATTTATAAAGGTTCATACGTCTTAAAATTTCAAATGTATTATTTAACAGTTTCACTTGTGAATAGAAAATAAAGGTGTGTAGACCTCAAGTAATCCTAGTTGTCTAAGTCAAAAGGTGGTGTACATACACCCAACCTTCGAGAAACATATTATTGAGGTGGTCAAAAAAGTGAGGGATAATCTCGTCGTAGTGTCTCGACATCCTCCCAGGTAGCAGATCCTAGACTATACGTGTCCCACTGTACCTTAACTTGGTCTACTAGACGGTTCCTAAGTTGTTGGACTCTACGATCCAATAAGTGTAACGGTTCTACCGTGAGGGTTCCCGCGTCCGATACCTGCAATTCCTTCCAATTTATTTTATGTGATTCATCAGCAACATAATGACATAGAACATATACATGAAAAACATTATGAGTTTTATGCAAGTGGGGTGGCAGTACGAGACGATAGGCAATGGGTCCAATTTTCTCTTGGATTCTGAATGGTCCTATGAATCAAGATGACAACTTTGTCCCCTTCCCGAACTATATGGTACTCTTATTAGGCCTGATATGAATGAAAACCTAGTCTCCCACTTTGTAACTTCAGTCGGTCCTGTGTGCATCCGCATAACTTTTCTACCTATCCTATGCTCCCTTTAGTCTTTGCCTAATCTGAATCACCTGTTCCTCCATATCTTGAATCAATTCTGGCCCAACTGTTACTCATCCTTCTAATGTTTCCCAACTTAATGGTGTTCTGGATGGCCTTCCATACAGAGCTTCGTAGGGTGGCATTCTGATGGAGCTATGAAAACTGTTATTGTAGGCAAACTCTACCAAAGGTAGGTACTTCTCCCAATGGGTTTGATTATCCATGACATACATCTTGAGAATGTCTTCCATGACTTGATTTACTCTCTCGGTTTTCCCATCAGTTTCAGGATGATAAGTTGTGCTTAGGTTCAACTAAGTCCCCAACGTTGAATGCAAACTTGTCCAAAACCTAGAATTAAATCTTGAGTCCCTATCTGAAATAATTTTCTTAGGTATCTTATGCAAATGGATGACCTCACTTAAAAACATGCGTGCCACATCAGTGACATCGTAAGTGCCTCTAGCCGGAATAAAATGAGAACTCTTAGTTAACTTATCAACTATCACAAGAATGGCATTACGTCTATGAGATGTGAGCGGAAACCCCACAACAAAATCCATAGAGATGACTTCCCACTTGGACATAGGAACATCATGTGGTTGTAGGAGGCTTGTCGGGTGATGGTCATTGGCTTTCACTTGTTGAAACTCTAGGTATTTGGCGACGAAATGGACTACAACGCGCTTCATTCCTACCCAGAAGAAAATCTTCCTCATGTCTGCATACATCTTCTTCACACCTGGATGTGTGCAATAAAGTTCTCTATGGGCTTCCTTCAGTATGATGCTTTGAATATCCCCATTCTCAGGGATGTACATCCTTCCTCAATATATTAACAATCCGTCTGTTTCTAGACTATATCCTTCATACTTTGGATCTAACTGCCTCCCGCTCTGGAGGTTTGAAGTAACCTTTAAATACCAACTGTCTCCTTGGAGTTGCATCAACACACGTTCCCTCAAATTGACCTTTAAGGGTACTAAGGAGAAGACACGTGGTCTCCTACTCAAGGCATCTGCGACCACATTTTCCTTTCCCTTGATGTATGAAATACCAAAATCTTACTCACTCATAAAATCACTCCATCGCCTTTGCCTAGCATTCAGATCCCTTTGAGTGAAGAGATGTTTTAAACTTTGATGGTCTGTTTGGAGCTTAAATTTTTTCCCCACAAGATAGTGCCTCCAAAGTTTCAGAGCTACCATTACCACTGCCAAATCTAAATCATGAGTAGCGTAAATCTCTTTGTGTTTCTTCAACTTCCTTGACGCATAAGCTATCACTCCTCCATACTACATTAGCATGGCCCCCAACCCTTGATTTGAGGCATTTGTGCAGACTGTGAAGTCCTTTTCCATATCCGACACTCGTAGAATTGGTGCACTAGTTAGTAACCTCTTAAGCTCGATGAATGCACTATCACATTCTTTTGTCCATTCATACCTGACGCCCTTGCACTGCAAAGTGGTGATGGGTTTCGCTATTTTAGAGAACCCTTCCACAAATATCCGATAATAACCTGCTAGCCCCATGAAGCTTCTTACCTCATGGGCGTTTTTTGGCACTAGCTATTCCATAATGGTTTTTACCTTTTCTGGGTCCATGGAGATTCCTTCACCATATATGATATGACCTAAATAGTGGATCTCTTTCTGGAAGAAGGAACACTTCAACAACTTCCCATACAATTTGTTCTCTCTAAGGCATGACAACACCACCCACAAGTGTTCCTCATGCTCTCTTTCGTTTTTGGAATAGATGAGGATGTCATCTAGAAAGACTTGTATAAAACAGTCTAAGTACTTCTGGAATGCTCTGTTCATGAGGCTCATGAATACAGTAGGCACATTGGTCAATCCGAAAGGTACTACGACAAACTCGTAATGCCCAAACCGAGTTTGAAAGTCAGTTTTAGGAATATCAACTTCCTTAATCCTTAACTGGTGATACCCTGATCGCAAAACAATCTTTGAGAATACCGTTGTTCCTTTCATCTCATCAATTAGGTCATCTATTTGTGGCATTGCGTATGTATTTTTCACTGTAGCATGATTCAAGTCCCTATAATCTATACACAATCGTAAGGAACCATCCCTCTTCTTTACAAAGATTACTGGTGCACCCCAAGGTGAGACACTGGGCCTTATTATCCCTAAGTCGAGTAGCTCTTTCAACTGCATCTACAACTCACAAAGTTCTGGCACTGTCATCCAATACAGAGTCTTGGAAATTGGTTTTGCACCAAGTTTTATCTCAATAGTAAAATTAAGCTCCCTCTCAAGAGGTAACCCTGCTAACTCGTTCGAAAAAAGATCCTTAAATTCTGACAATACCGGGTACTGATCCAAGGAGGGTCCCTTCCTTTCATTCACCGCTTTCACTACATACAATCGACACCCTTGCCTCATGCACCGCTTAACCTTCATAGTTGAGATAAAGCGTAGATACACATGTCTCCGTACACCGTGGATCTCTACTGGTCTTCCTTCATCGTCAACACAAAGCACCCTTTTTGCGAAACAATCTACCAAAGCTCGATGAGCTTTTAACCAATCCATTCCAATGATTAGGTCATACGCCCCGAAAGCAGTGACGTATACCTTTAACTTGGTAGTACACACTCCCAGTTCTACTATACAATTATCAACACTAGGTCCTACCGCTTGTTTTTCCCCCGAAGCCATATCGACTTATTTAAAGTCATCGTGCTCATAGGCTTCCAACCCTCTCTTTTCTAATGCAGATGGTGAAATGAAATTATCTGTAGCACTAGAATCAAATAAAATCTTTACATTGATATGATTTAGCATACCTTATGACTCCACCACTGTGGATTGATGTTCTTCCTGACGATTATTAATCGCTGCGTAAATCTGGTGGCTGCCACTTGCTCTTCCCATCGGGGCCTTTCCTTCTCTATGCACAAATCCTGATCGTAACTCTGGGCAGTCACGCTAGTAATGGGGTCCTCCGCACCCCCAATAGGTAAGACATGATTGAACCTGTGCACTATTCTGTGATTGTCTTTGAAATGAGCTCCTTCCCCTGGAACCCCTACCCCTACTAGTTGTCCCCTGAGATGGTTGTGGACCTGCCTATGTCGTTGGTGATGAACGAGATGCTGCACTCGCTACCATTGAAATCCATGCGGCTATTGTCCTTGGTGTGACTCTATTACCATATGGAGGTGGCCTTGAGCCCCCTCCCCTGGGAAATGTCTTAGGGGCTTTCCCCTTGAATCTAGGACGATGCGGAAAGGTTGGTCTCATACCTCGAGTTAAGTTCATGTGTTCCTCCGCATAACGTGCATTTTCCACAGCTTCTGCTATTGAGGACAGTTTCCACATCCGCACCATAGCCCTTATGTTAGGGTTTAACCCATAGACAAAGCATTCTACCTGTCGTTGGTCATTATCCATGTATGAGACATATTTGACCAATTCCATAAACCTAATCTCATATTCTTCTACAATTTGGTTTCCCTGTACTAGAGAATGAAATGCTCCCACCTGTTGTTCCTCATAGTAAGCTAGTAGATATTTCATTCGGAACCTCTCCTCGAAAAGTTCCCAAGATACAGTGTTCGGGGTAAGATGTAGTTTCCTTTCCAGGTTGCCCCACCAGTTCAAGGCATTGTCTCTCAACTAAAAAATCGTTGTCTTTGCCTTTGAAGTGGATGCATAGTCTCTTAAGGCAAAACACCTTGTCATGCCTTCCAACCATGCCTCAGCATGTTTACTGGCACGACCCCCGACAAACTCTAGAAGTTTGATCTTCTACAGTTCTCTAGTGATGTCTTCAGGTGGAGGTCCTCCCCCTGAATCCCTTGACACTTATGGATTACCCATTCCAGATGGTGGGGGCTCCACTTCGATCCCTATTGGTTGACACCCCTTTAAAGTCTCATTTATGGCCTCCAAAGAGTGCAGTATGAGAGCTAGTTCAAGCAATGGTGGTGGCGGCATTGGCAGTCCCTGCGACGATGCCCCTTTGCCTCAATTTCCTCGAGTCCTAACCATCATTTATAATTTAATATGCATCAACCAAAGTTGTCAGGGTGAGTTCAAGGACATTTCACATTTGTGCAACTTAAACTAGAGAGCAGGGTTAGGCGTAATTTTTTTTTTTTTACTTGTCTGTAAATAAATGTTACTCTCTTTAGGGGAGGTGTCTAGGTTAGGGTTAAAGAGTCTAATCTTGTTGTCACTGCCTATGAAAACTATTGATTCCCTCTCCTTGTAACTATGCTAGCATAGCACCACACTTGTCAATTCCTCTAGCTTACTTTCCTAATGTGCAAGAAACCCCTTCCTTCTTATCTTGGTCTAAGTCTTTAAACTTTTCATTTAAAGCTAATTAATGTGATTTTCAACCTAATGTTGATTAATTATTAAGAACTAATGAGTTAATCACCTTAGTTTTAAACCTATACAAGTTTAAACCTAAATTTAAATCTATAAAAAAAAATTATATAATTTAAATTAATTTTAAATATATATTTAAAATATAATTTTAAAATATCTCCACCATATCTCTTACATATTATTTCTTTATTTCAACTTAAAGATTTAAATTATTATTATGTTTTCAATTAATTTAAATTATATTTAGATTTGAATATAAATTATTTTGAATTAGTTAAATTTGAATTAAAAAAAAACATAATAATAATTAATATTTAAATTATGTATATATATTTAAACAACAACAACAACAATAATAATAATAATTAAAAACAAAATTAAAAAGAAATTAAAAAAAATTAAAAAATATTACGTAAAATTAAAATAATAATAAAAATAATTAAATTCCAAACGACATCGTGAGTCCTCGCATGAGGCCCACGTGCCCCCTCCCAAGTTCATCGCTACCCAAAACCCTATCCATACTCACGGGCTCTCCATCTTAACCCTAATTTCTCTTTGCCTCAATAGTTTCTTCTTGCAAGGTCCCTGGCTACATGGTCGGCCGCCATGGTCGTTCCTTCTGCTCCTCCGTCGTGGTTCTTCTCAGCAGAAGCCAACAGTGCATATAGGCAGATAGGTCTGGCCAGGGTATCTTATTGCCAAGGTTTTCTCATGATTTGAGACTCTGGCGGAAGTTACCTATGGTATTATCTAAGCTAGGAGGAGGAGCAACCATGGGACCAAAACCCTTGCCTATACCTGTGTTGGTTCTTCCATCTCCTTGCAACCCGTGGATGCGACCTGGGACTCAGAGAAAGACGTGGTCGAGCTACTGTGTGGGAATACGCTAATGGCCATTAATTGTTGTGTCGTTATTTGCTTATTTTCTCTTTGGTGTTTTGAAAGGGTTCTGTGATTGTGTTTGGCTTTGGTGACTTACATATTGGTTTGTTCTTTGTGGTTGCAGGTCATGTGGAGCTGGTGTTGGTTGCTAAGAATCTTTAACTTGTATCCGTCCCTCGTGGGCTCCTTGCATGGTCATGGCATATCGCTTGGATAAAGGCCTGCGGCTTCTCCCTTGGCCTGCGGGCTCCTCCCCATGGCACTGTGTGGTGTGAACTACCTTGTGATGCATAGTGCACAAGCCTTGGCTCCTTGTAACATCTCTCCTTGATGCATTGTGCACCTGTTATGCTCCTCGTGGGCTTCTCATTTGGCTTTGGTTTGGTGTTGGGCTTGTGGTGCTTTGGTTCCGCTTAGAGCACTCCACCCTGACCCCATTGCTCCTCTTCCATTGTTTTAGCGTCAGGTCGGTGGGAACATTGGGCAACGAGGATGTCGTAGGTTCGACTCCTCTTCCATGTTCACGCATACCTTTAGAATCCTGTCGATTCTAACAACAACATCGATTTCATGCAATTTCCTTTAAAATTTTAACGCAAAAAAAAAAAAAAAAGTTATAATTTTTAAACGCATGAATGTATTGTAGAAGTGGACAAATCTTAGTCTATTTCTAAATAATTTACTTGTTGTTTTATTCTATGATCGATTTTAGTTTTGATTTCAGTTAGTAGGAGAATTTTTTTTTTTTTTTTTTTTTGGGCACATGCTTGGCAAATTTTCTGTTAATTGAGGTGAAATCTGTCTCTCTCCTTTCTGTTTTTTTTTTTTTAAATAGGTAGCATGCTCTCTATTTTTCCTTTAATTGGAAGAACTTTTACATGATATATCTGCTTGTCACTCCCATAGGTCAATTCAGTTGATCTCGTAGACATTTTAATAAAGTCTCTCTCTTTACATATAAGCATGCTTACTATGGGTTATTTCCTGTCTGAGCAACTTCTTCAATATTTGTTTTTTGTCAATAGAAGGAAGTTTAGGTGATGTCCTTGTCAAATTCTCTATAACCTCAGTAAATTCTTCAATGTTCTGTAATTTGATTAAATTATATCATTTTTCTGACGAGAAGATGCATCTGGGCCATGGAAATCCCCCCCTACTTTGTTAGTGAGGTATGTGGCTCTTCATGTCAATAATTACTCCCAAACATGTAACTAATTAAATGTGCTAACTTGTGTAATGAAATAAAATATATGAGATTTATCCTTTTTGTTTTTTTTTAATTAAGTTTTAATCATGGTTGTTGCAGGTTAAGATAGTACTGCCCAGAGATGAGGGATTCAGTTCTCTAACAAGAATCACCCTTCTAATCACCCAGAATGTGCCCAGCTCACAGAAAAATGGGGTATTGAGGGACCCACAAATTTACTAAGGGTGTGGGAACACAGTGCACCAGAGAATCTCAGAGTGACGAGTTCAACTATCACGATGTACATCGAAGAAACTCTTTCCTTAAGCAAAGAGTTATCGACAATCTTTTGTTGATCAGATATGTGTAAATAATCATCCCCGCATTTCAATCTTTCTGAATAACACCATCCTCATTATCATGTTCCTTTTCATGAACAAGCTTGTGCCATCTATCCGAAAAATTGAACGGAAGAACAAATAACAACAAGCGCATAAACCCCGCAAAACCCCGGAAGAAGAAGGCCAGAGCTAGGGTTCAGACTGATATTTTGAAGAATTTCATGGTAAATGGCCTAGATTTTTCACAGTTGCACATTCGCAATTTGGGTGCATTTTCTTATAACTTCTTCTACGTTTCCAGAGACTTGTAAAGGCAATTTCCATAATCGTTTGAACTCAAGTTCTTTGTTCACAACGTAGGTTGTTATGGTACCACTTAGGATTTCATTATATTATTACTTATTAACAATTTTTATTTTAGAAGAAAAAGTTATTTTTAGAAGATTTCTATTTTAGAAGAAAAAAATATTTCTAAAAATATACAGTGGCTTCTTACCTACAGGTGAGGCTTCTTACAGGTTCTAAGGTGAACATGCCTCCTTCAAACTTACAATAGTTTCTAAGGTTTTCTCGTTTATTTCTGGGTCAATTTTGAGTAGGTGGATAGACCCTTGGCCCCAAATTTTAAACTAGAGCTCTGATATCATGTGTAAGGTCTCTTCCCACAGAGCCTTATAAAACACGAGTTAAAATAGAGAATAGAGAAATGTCATCCTGTACAATTTAATCATCAGCATATAACCATTTATTATTTAGTAGAAATTAAATTTACGAACAACATGATAATAAATCACATAAAAACCACATAACACGGCATATTCATCAGCTTGATGTTAACCACCTAACACAACGTAATCATAAAAATACATACCTCTGACTGATGTTATTTCTCCAATTTTCGTTTGTCCTCACTGCTGATCTACCCAAACTCTGCCCAAAACTGAATCTTTCTTCCCTGCCAGCTAGGAACAGAGCCTATCTGGCTCCCTAGGTCTAGGATTCTGTGAGGATTCCTAGCCCCCGAGCCCAAAACTCCCAACAACCGATGCACCCCTGTAACAGTCCACCCAAAATCAAAAACATAAAAATACCCACCAGAAAATACAGTCCCTAATATCAAATAATGCTTCCTTCCCCAAATTTCCAAAATTCCTTCTCCCGAATGCCTCTGCCCCTTCATACGTTAAGTTTTCTAATAAATAGATTAAAAATTATTAAGATTTTAATTCATTACCCAAACCTTGAATGAGTTAATTAATTAATTAATCAACATATATAAACAACAAATAAATAATCATTATTTAACTAATATACATTAGGACAGTTAATTATTTAATCAATTATACTTGATAAACCTTAAGCAATCATTTAACTAGGGTTTTTACACAAATCAAGACCTGTGAGGTGCTACCTATTTGAGGTTGATAGTTCAATAGTATGGTGATCCTTAAACTTTCATGTATGATTAAAAAATAATTTGCATTTTTTTCAGTTTCGGATATTCTTTAATAGGCATTCAACTTGGTGATAATTTTTTAAAATAGGGCATTCCTTCATCTTTTCTATTTTTTGAGCAGTCAGAGGGCATTCATTTAGCTTGGTGTTGTTGTATCAGTCACATTAACAAATCTATATTTAGTGTTTATGGTTTTGTATTTAGTATGAGAGAGTGTGTTTATTGTTTTATTTTGAAATGGAAAAGTGGATAAACAAATTAGTAACAGTGAAAGAGGAAGAGTGTTGTTTTACTTTGAAATGGGAAAGTATAACTAAAAAATCAATTTATCTAAGAAATAATTAATGATATATTTTAAATTTTATTTGAATGAAATTGGAAGTCACTTCATGATAACTATAGTATGGAATTGATATATAGATTAATATCAAAAATAGAATTTTAATTTAGAGTTCTCTATATTAGAAACTAGTTCCCAAGTATTGAAGCTCTTAGAAAGCTCCCCAAAACTATAACCCTAAATTTCTCTACATATGCATACCTTTCATTTTTCCCTCTTACTTGCATTTTTTGGTCAAGACATCACTAATTTGCTCTTCCAAAAAACCCATTTTTTGAAGATGTATGCACCCTCCACCAATACTTCCACAACCCACATATACTTGCAAAAGTTGGAAAAAAAAAAGTTGCAAGGAATTCATTGAGATTACGGGCTATTGGGTAGTTTCCCAACTATTCCACTACCTATAGCCCGTAACCAAACCGAATAGTCATCCTTTTGTCATATAAAACGAGGCGTTGGTGTCTCATTCCACATCTAGACATAAAAAAAGTGAAACTCTGCGAGTTTCATATTCCCTCCTTGCCCCAATCATTTGAAGCCCTTTTGCGAGAATTACCTCATAATTCCCCTATTTGCCCTCCTTCCTCCATCATAAACTCATTATACTTCCCAAGAAGAAGGTTGAGAGGAGAACCTTATTGGAGGTGCACTTGGAGCTTGGTGAAGAGGATCCTAGACCAGGTTCATGGAGTAGTAGCCGACTTTGGTTGTAAGTGATCATTGTATTATCAATAAAAGAAGTACTTTTCCTATCCCAAAACATGATGTGTTGAATGTTTGCATTTGATTTATTTTTTTATTCTAACATCCAACCCTTATTTATGTATGAAATGTATGTGTGTATCTTGTTGTTTGTCTATCCTTGAATGCATACCAATATTGGGAGGAGGTTTGTAGTCAACAAAGCTATGAAGTGTGAGAGGATCGTCATCGGACACAGAGTAAAGGTACAGTTACTTGATCCTTCTCATTTTGATTTTCTTGCATAAGTCTAGGGTATGTTTTGGGTAGTTAGAGAAGTAGGAGACTTTTAAATGGTTATTGATCTTCCTACATTGTAAACCCTGGTGTAGCCATATGGGGGGTTTTTCCTGCTACCAGAACTGACAACCATACTAGGGAAGCCTCAAGGGTTTTAGGGGATATTTTTTGGGTGTTTGATTGTTTTTATACCTTTTGAGTTTCTATTGAGTATGTTGAGTATTTTAAGGGATTCTAGTCACCTATTGGTGCTATACTAGTTCTCCCTGCCTTGTGAATCTATCTATTTTATTTCTTTTTTCAAGAAATACAGAGGTGTACGCGTCCTGCTGTGGGAAATCACACGTACATACGTGCCTTTATTTATAAAAAGATCACATACATATGTATACTTCTTAAGCATCAATAGCATACATGTGTCAAGAAACTAGTATATGGATTCTTCCTTTGCACATAATAATACTCACTAGAGTTTTCCAAAGATACCATGCAAATGTCTAAGGTGGTTTTTCTAGGACTATTTTATGAAGCTTAATAATCATAATATTCAAATAGGGCCTAATAAATGTAATTACACCAAGATTTGAAACCATACCATGAAGGATCCACATCAATAAAATATAACACACCAAAGGGTCCCCATTGGCACATTCACTAGCATCACAAAGTGTAGTAGGGTTTCCAAGAACTCCAAGTATACTAGAGTTTCAAAATTTCAAAAAACCTTATTAAGATCAAGAACTTATTTAATCGTTTAATGTTTCTCCCAATATGTAGAAAATTTCTTCAAGAAATATAACACTGAAGACAACAAGAGAAAATGCAAATGAAGAAGAATAGAAAATATTGAAGTATTCTCATGTTTTTATTTTATTTTTATGGTTAATGTAAATTTGCTTCAATGTTGTTAGTATTCTTATACAATTAGTTCATGTGTGAATTCCACTCATCCTATGATACTAGGATGTGAGAAAGGGAATTATCTCTCTCTTGTCATTAGTTCACTCATCCTACCACCATATCGGTGTATGCACCATTTTATATCTCACTTAGTGAAGGCTTCTGAAAAACAATTAGATGCCTTGTCTCTGTGAATCCTCATTCAATTTAATGTGTTATGATCATTCCCAATTATTTCCAATATTGGAAATGGAACCTTCATTGGCATCATAACATTCCAACCTACTTGTTCAAATAATAATTGCGTTGGGATTTTATGCCCCCAAAACAAATTGCCAATATGCCCCTGAATGGCTTGAAGAGGCGAGTTGCAACTCACCATAAAACACTAACAAGGCATTGGATATATGAAGAATCATTTTCAATGGAATTAGAGCACTGGACTATAGCTAGGGGGCCCATCCCCTCTTATTCCATTGCATGGAAAACACCTTTTTTGAGGATCTCTCAAACTAGGGTTTTTCTCAGTAAAGCACAATGCAATTTCTGAACTAGGGGTTGATTTTGAAGAATGCCATTTTAAGAAATTTTGGGTAGCATGATCATATGGTCCTTGGAAAAAAATACTTTCGGGAGCTTACAAAACTCATTTATTTCACTGAGTTTGGATTTTATGCCCACGAACCAAATTGTTAATATGTCTCTGAATGGCTTGAGGAGGCAAGTTGCAATTCACCATAAATATATAACCAACCCTTGAATAGATAAATAGTTATTATCATTGGACTTAATGCACCAGATTATAGATAGGGGTAAACCTCCCCTGTGATTTTGTTTCCCAAAAAATGGTTTGTTCGACGATCTTTAGAACTAGGGTTTTTCTTAGTATGGCATAATACAATTTCTGAAATGGGGATCAATTTTGAAAAACACTGTGTCGGGTAATTATGTGTAGCATGGTCACGTGGGAATTCACCAAAAAACGATTTGGGAGATTATAGAACTCAATTATGTTGTTATTTTGAATTTTATGCCTCGAGACCAAATTATCAATATGTCCCTGAATGGCTTGAGGAGGAGAGTCACAACTTTCCATAAAACTCTAACTGACCTCCAATGGATCAACCATCAATTTATTTGGACTCCTAACACCATATTATATCTAAGGCGGGGCCTCCCATGTGATTCCATTGCGTGGAAAATGGTTTTTTCAAGGATCTATGGAACTAGGGTTTTTCTTACTAAGGCACAATGTAGTTTCTGAACTAGGGGTCGATTTTTAAAAACATTGTGTTGAGTGATTATGGATAGTGTGGTCACATGGGCCTTATAAAAAAACACTTGCAAGTTCTTATAAAACTCAATTATGCCGAACGATTTGATTCCCCAAAGGATGACGCTAAGCTAGGGTTACAGCTTCTCACGCTGCAGAGGACTGAGGCAACAAAACAATGGCCCCGCAGGGGCTCCCGCAAGGGCCTGGAGAGGCGCCGACAGGCGTCACCTACAGCCAGGTTACCGCAAACGCAGATCCAGCCAAC
>ML782104.1:220875-233111 GCA_009831015.1 Picea engelmannii | reverse complement strand
TGACAGTGGAGAGTCACTAGAAGGATGAAAAAACTTACATACACATTTATAATACTTTGTTACTACAAAAATGTAAAATCAACCAAAACAATATAACAGATTTCACATTTAAACAAGATTTAACTCAACACATGATACCTATACAAGGGGTGACTTGTCGATCCTAGGTGGACATGGTTCATCACCATATGCTACTGCAACCTGTAGAAACAAAACAACATTATATCTGAGTATATCATAGAATAAAAAAATCAATGTGGTGAATTTATGAAAGGTGACAAATACCTATGTATGTGGTACACCAAATGAGCAGGATACCTCTACTATTGCATCAATTTTGGAAATTGGCACTGATGCATATACTGGTGTAGAGGGTCTGCTATCATAGCATAGAAACTACAAAACATCATAAAATAAGATATGGAAAAGAATATAGAAAGCTATATGTGTGTGTAGAATTTAACCTTGTATAATTATTTAATGCAAACATATTCTCAATAAAAACAGAAAATACACAATGGCACACACACACACACACTACATAGATATTTTACCCTAGAAACCCAAAATGGGAAAACCAACAACCTGTTTAGAGCCACTCCTCTAATATTGTATTCGTCATATTCTTTAATATTTACAATACAATATACATACAAGATCCCACAACATCCAAACCCCTAATCCATTGATCCGAAAAGATCTTTTAAATGACAATGGTTGAGTTATTATGCATGCATTTATTAACCATTTAGGAATCTTAATGAAAGAGGAAGAATTATAAAGAAAAAATGAAAGCCATAAATCAATGTACATATATTAACATAAGAATGATAACAACAAACCATAAAAATGCCAAAGTGATAACTGAGTTCGACAATCTCGCCTACGTCTCCGGGCCTTTGTCTCAGTGGGTGAGGCTTTATTATTTATGTTAAAATCTTTAAAATGACATCAAGATACTTCCAAAAAGGTTACCAACTGATCTAGTCTTGTTCTACCAAGTCTCTGGAACCCAAAAAAGGAAACGACACTGAAATCGGATGACTGGAGCTCCCAGAAATGGCCCGCAAAGGTGCTCTCCTCAATAGTTTACATGCATAAAAATGGATTTGGCTTGGGAAATTATCAACATAAACCTACTCTCAATGTCCTTCTTGGATTCAATAATCCCTAGTTTATATAGATCTGAAGTTGGTAACCATATCCCAACTTGCCCCCAAGATATGGCCTCAAAAAGGGCCCAATATCCCCCAAAAAAGACCAAAATCTCTCAATTTTGTCGAAGAAATTATTTAAAAAACACTATCATATAGTATTAAACCCACTTATGAGAAATATTAGGGTGAAAAAATTTATTATATGGCCCCCAATCGTCTAGAGAGTCACCATGTGGCCTTGGTTATTCTGGCGCGCTGGCCCCCCTGCTAACTCATCCCCTAGTCCTATGTAACGGGCCATGTGGCCACGAGTTATTCCTCCAAGTGCACTAACAATGGGATAATATCCCTAACGTATAGCCATTTGTTAATCCCTTGGTCGGTGGGCTAGCTCGATTGACTGGGGCTAACCCTTAGCCTTCACGCAACATGGTCAAGTCCTAGGCCATATGGTGTTATGTGGCACGTAGTGTAAACCGTGGGCTAGACCTTTACCAAATACGCCAACACAAAACAACTCATGGTAACAGGTTATGGTCACATAGTATCTTGCATGCCCCATCCCGTTTCCACCCAGATATACCAAACATTCAACTTTAAATATATGTTTGATGCTATGGTTAATAAGCAACATGTGCGAGTGAGTTGGCTAGCCCGACCCTGCCAAAATGTTAGCTCGGCAGGAGGTTGTGTGATTAAACCTCATGGAGTTAACAATTTTTCAATACTTTAACCAACCAATGGGTTCCACATGGCATCCCATTTATGGTCCACGTGGCACCTCACCATTCGCTAAAAATAATGCCACGTGTCAAAATCCGATTGGACCACTTGTCTGCCCAGTAAGAACATCTGCCTAGTCAGCACACTTTTCCATTCACTGTATTCCACGTGTCATATGTACATAATATGGTTGTGCCATGTGTCATGATTACAGTGATGACATTTGTCACTCTCGAATTGGTCCACTTGTACCTGCCACATCAACATCCAACTATACCCCTACCACATCAGTTGCATGAACAGCTGCCATGTGTTACCTCAAGATGTTTCCACATCAGTGCCAGCTATGCCTTCCATGTCATTTGTATGATTGTATTACCTTTACATTCAACTTCCATGTGGCACTGTACGGACTATACAATCATTACTTTTTTTTGCCTTTTTGGCCAAATGAACAAATCGCGATATTTGGAGCATATGACATCCGTTTGAGCCTGTTAAGGTTGCGTTGGGTTCATATCAACGAGGTATATTCACATGTCATTTTTTAATCCATTCTGAGAACTTTGATTTTTAGGCCTTTCTGAGCCCCATCTAGCTCTTTGATCCAATTTTGGATCACACCTCCCCACTAAAGACCTTTCGGTCCTCAAAAGGTTATTGACCAGCCATCAATCTTGGGATAGGCCACCCGACTTGTTCTCTATATTTTAATTCTGTCTTGTGCACCTATCTCATCAATATCAACTGCAAAACAATCATGATAACTGACAGCATATTGTTATCCATTTTTACCCTATCACATCTTACTGGAGCCACTAGAATCCATGTAGACAAAATTATTAATGATAGCATCAAAAATATGACTGCAAATGAGCTGATATGTTTGTAATATTTTCACAACATTAGCTTATCCTTAAGCAAAGTGTGATTGATTTTATATTCTACAATCATCTTGTGTTCTTTCTTAAGATCAATTACTTGATTTGAAACAATTATAGGTGTGTTTCTTGCTTGATTTGCCTTTCTTAATTGTTCCATAGTTTGAAGAGTTTTTTTTTCCTTTACATGATGAGCATGAACCACATATTGTTGACGTGCTTTGGTTAAATTATATTGATTCTTTTCCCTGTAGAAGATTGTTTTACGATCATACAAGTAAGAACTACCTAAGACCATTCCACATTCACTTAGTGGCACCAAATCACATGTTACCTCATCGACAAACTTGGATGAAATTGAAAATTTTAATGTGCACTTCTTTTTAATGTGCAATTGATGATTGTTGCTTATCCATTTAAGTGTGTAAGGCTTATGATGTATCTGTGTTTTTAACCCCAATTGCTTAACCAATTCCTCTGAAATTATGTTATATTGAGATCCACTATATATCAATGTGTCGACCTTAGTGTGCCTCGTGATGACCCTTATGTGAAACAATTTACTTCTACAATGAAATCCTTCACCAATTTTACCTTTCATACCAACCAATGAGACTTTAGATTCATCACCTGAATCTGATCCCAAGTTTGTTTTTCATGTTGCTGCTACTAGCTCTTATACCACTTGATCCTAAAAGATATTTTAAATGACAATGGTTGAGTTATTATGCATGTGTTTATTAACCATTTAGGAAGCTTAATGAAAGAGGAATAATTATAAACTAAACATGATAGACATAAAGAAATGTACATATCTGAACATAAGCATGAGAACATAAGCATATATGAACATGCATATCTGATTGCCAAGATTGATGAACTCTGTTATCACTTTGCATATCTGAACATAAGCATGATAGACATAAAGAAATTTACATATCTGAACATAAGCATGAGAACAAACAACCATAAAAACACCAAAGTGATAACAGAGTTCGACAATCTCGCCTACATCTCTGGGCCTTTGTCTCAGTGGGTGAGGCTTTCTTATTTCTATTCAAAGCTTTAAAATGACATAGTAATAGTGCCAAAAAGGTTACAAACTGATCTGGTCTTGTTCTACCAGGTATCTAGAACCCAACAAAATAAACAACACTGAAATTGGATGATCGGAGCTCCCAGAAATGGCCCTCAAAGGTCCTCTCCTCAATAGCTTCCCTGCATAAAAATGGATTTGGCTTGGAAAATATTTAACATAAAACTGCTCTAAATGTCCTCCTTGGCTTCAATAAACCCTAGTTTATATATATATATATGAAGTTGGTAACCATATCCAAACTTCCCCATAAGATTTGGTCTCAAAAAGGGCCCAATATCCCCCCAAAAAGACCAAAATCTCTCAATTCTATTAAAGAAATCATTTAAAAATCACTATCATATAGTATTAAACCCACTTCTGAGAAATATTAGGTCACAACCCCTTATTACCCCGGTCATATGGAGAGTCACCATGTGGCCCTGGCTATTTGGGTGTGTTATTCCCCCTGTTAGCTCAACCCATAGTCCTATGGTATGAGTCATGTGTCCATGGTCTATTCCTCCATGCACACTAACAATGGGTTAAGATACCTATCATATAGTCATTGGTTAATCCCCTAGTCGGAAATCTAGCCCAACTGACTGGGGATAACCCTTATCCTTTGTGCCACATGGTCGAGTCCCAGGTCATATAATGTTATGTGGCACGTAGCATAAACTGTGGGCTAGACCGTTACCAAATACGCCAACACAATACAACTCATGGTTACATGGTATGGTCGCATAGTATCTTGCGCTAAGGGTTGGGGGATATGCCCCAACCTTTTTCCACCTGGATATACCAAACATTCAACTTTAAATATATGTTTGATGCTATGGTTAATAAGAAACATGTGTGGGTAGGTTGGCTAGCCCAACCCTGCCAAAAGGTTAAATTAGTGGGAGGTCATGCGATTGAACCTCATGGAGTTCAAATTTTGCAATACTTTATCCAACCAATGGGTGCCATGTGGAATCCCATGTTTGGGAAATGTGGCACCTCACCATTCACCAAATCCAATGCCATGTGACAAAATCTGATTGGACCACTTGTCTGCCTAGTCAACACATCTACCTAGACAACACACTTTCCTAGACACTATCTTCCATGTGTTGTACGTACGTCGTACAGGTGTGCCACGTTTTTCCCTTACAGTGGTGAAATGTGTCACTCCCAGATTCGTCCCTCTGTACCCGCCATGTCAGCATCCAATTGTACCCCTGCCATGTCAGTTGCATGACCAGCTACCACATGTCACCTCCAGATGTTTCCATGTTAGTGCCAACTATTCCTACCACATTAGTTGTACATCCATACAACTTGTATAGTTAGCTGCCACGTGGCATTGTACGGATTGTACAATCATCATTTTTTTTTACATGTTTGGCCAAATGAAAAGATCCTGATATATATAGCATATGATGTTTGTTTGAGCTTGTTCAAGTTGCATTAGGTTTGTATCGACGAGGCCTACGCACATGTCCATTTTGAATCCACTCTGAGAAATTTGATTTTTAGGCGTTTCTGAGCCTCATATGGCTCATGGATTCAATTATGGATCATCCATTCAACTGGATTAGTCAACAACCCTAATTCCTTACCTAGAATTAGAAAACCATTGGAAAAAACCATGTGTCAAAAAAATGCCAAAAACGAATGCAAAAAACCACCAAAAAATGGACCAAACCTTTTTTCGTGGTGGATCCCAAACCTGCAACCCTCCCAGCTAGGGGGTGCAAAGTACCCCCCATACCCCCTTTACTCCCATATCACTATATAGTACATGGGATCAATTTTTCAAAGAATATAACACATATTCGAAATTATCCCACTTGTTGTTTTCTTTGCATATAGGGGTTTACATGATTACATAGTCAACAATCTAGGGAATTAATGCCCATAGATCCTCTACACCAAGAGAACTTCTTAGTCTTCACAATTTTTTTAATGAATCTACAAAATTCTCCAAAGTATCCACCTTCATTAGAAACACCTTCTTGTCTTCAACCATGTCTCTCACAAATTGATATTGAACATCAATATGCTTTGTCTTTGAATGATAAGTCAGGTTTTTCGCCAAGAAGATTACATTTTGAATGTCATAATCTATTATTATAGATTGTTGTAACAAGACAATACCTAAACACAATATCTATAACCATATTTCTTCCTTTATTACATGAGCGTCTACGATGTATTTATCTTCTATAGTTGAGAGTGCCACAACAAAATGTATTTTTCTCATCCAACTGATTTCTCCTCCAAATAGATTAAACACATACCCACTTGTAGATCTTATGTGATCCAAATATCCAGCCCAATATGCATCCAAAAATTCATGAATGTACACTCTGTCCAATCCTAGTCTTCCTTGGTAGTACAATCCATAACTAGTAGTGCCACAAAAATACCTTAAAACCCCCTTTATTGTTGTTCAATGCTCCTTCCCTAGTTTTGACATATACCTTCTCAAAACTCCCACTGCTTGTGAAATGTCCAGTCTAATACATACCATTACATAGATCAAACCACCAATTTCACTTTAATATGTAACACAATACATTTCCTCTTCCTCTTCATGTGTCTTCGAACACTAATCAACACTGATCAACACTGATCAACAGATAAATTTACACCTATAGGAATAGGAACCCTGGCCACTTTACATTCCTGCTTATTAAACCTCTGCAATATTGTCTCAACATATTTCCTCTAATTTAAAAGGATTTTCCTATTTTCCCAATATATTTTAATTTACATTCCCAAAATGAAATTTGCAGCACGAAGATCCTTCATGTAAAATTTACAGGGAAACTGAGTTTTTACATCCTAGATAATCTCTTTGTTGCTTCCTATCAACAACATATCATCCACATACAAGACCAAATAAATCATATGATCACCAATGAATTTGAAACACATAGAATGATTGTCTTTGATTTTTGTGTAGCCAACTCCCAACATATAATTATCAAGTTTTTTATACCACATCATTGGTTATTTCTTTAACCCATACATGGAGTTTTTTATCTTGCATACTAGCTCCTTCTTTCCCTTTAGAACAAAGCCTTTCAGTTTCTTCATGTATATTTCTTCTTCTAGATCCCCATGTAGGAATTTTGTCTTCATGTACATTTTTTCTACTTCAAAATAAAACAAAACAACAACAAATAAATATAATCTAGTAGAATTTAACTTGGAAACAGGAGAAAAAATATCACCAAAGTCAATTCAACCTAGGAATAATCTTTGGATACTAATCGATATTTGTATTTCTCCATGTTTCCTTATGCATTCAACTTCTTTTCAAACACCCATTTGTTTCCAATGGGATTTCTTCCACCTGGTAAATCCATTATATAACAAGCCTTATTCTTATTGAAGGCTTCCATTTATTCAACCATGGCCTTTTYCCATAGTTTTCCATCCTTTGAATCCACTTCCTCCCTAATAGTTCTAGGATCATCGTCAATAATAGACAAAGAAAATTTGAATTTGAATCAAGTGGAGTATACCTTTTCGATTGTCTTCTTTCCCGAATTGATCTCCTCAATACTGGAGTACGATGATCTTCTTCTTCTGATTCATGTCCTTTTGTAGAGTCTGATTCATCATCCTTCAACTCAAACTCTATTTTCTATGTTTCTTCCTTCCTTGATAGGACTTTCTATTTTACACCATCTTTTATTTCTCTACATACCACATCTTGACTATGTACAACATTCTTAGTTTCTGGGTTCTAAATCTTACAATCTTTTAGACCATCTTTATACCCAATAAAGATACACTTTTTAACCTTTTTATCTAGCTTACTCGTGTTTTCCTTTGGAATGTGAACATAGACATCACAATCAAATACCACGAGATGTGTGTGAGAGAGTTTCTTACCAGTACATACCTCATGTGGAGTCTTGTAATTGAATGATGATGAGGGTGATCGATTCAATAGGTAACATGCGATACCCACTGCCTCTGCCCATAATTATTGTCCTAACCCGACACCACTGAGCATGCACCTTGTTTTTTCTTTCACCATCATATTTATCCTTTCTGCAACTCCATTTTTCTAAGGTGTATATGGAGTAGTCTTCTACATTTATATACCACACTTATTACATAATTATTTGAACTCATTTCCATATAACTCTACACCATTATCCATCCTCGATGCCTTAATTATTTCCTCTGTTTGATTCTCCAGAAGATCCTTAAACTCTTTAAATGTTGGTTGTGGAGCCTAATTATCTTCATGATTCAGAGGTATTGTTTTAGTTTTGTTTGGATCCCTTTTCCTAGAGGGGGTGTGGAGGGGGGATTTACCCACCACATCTATCGCCAAGGGGGTCCAAGGGGAGGCGACAATAGTTTGTCTTGTAGAATATTGTAATTTCGTAGTCAATTCGAACTATTCATCATTAGGTTGCAAATCCGATGGTAGAAATTATATTACGTTTTTCTTCCCTAGAAGGAAACCCTATTTAATGTATGAGGGAATTGTATTGTAGTTGTGTATGTGAGGGAATATTGTATTCTGAGAGATGATATTGCGAGAAAAGAAGAGGAATTTACATCGGGTATGTTGTAGGTTGTATACCTTCATTTGTTACATAATAATAAAGGAAGGATTGGCAATTTCTCTCCTGGAAGTAGCCCACATTGGGTAAACCACGTATATATGTGTCTCTATTGTATTTTGAATCTTATGTGGTTTATTCTCTCATCTATTTTATTTTATTTCTTTGTGATCCTCTTTTCTAACAATTGGTATCATAGCGAAAGGTAACTCGCAGGAAAAGAGGGATCCTAGTTTGAGTGGGAGAAATGGAGGAAGATGGAAAGTTTAGGGTCAAGAAATTTAACGAAAAAATCTACTAGTTATGGAAGATGCAAATGGAATAATATCTATATCAGAAGGATCTTTTCATACTGTTGGGAGGAAAAGCAAAGCAGCCAACGAGTATGAATGATGAAAATGGGGATTTCTTGACATAAAGGAACTAGGAACAATATGGTTGTTCCTAGAAGCATCGATGGCCTTCAAAATTTAAAAATAAAAGACAACAAAGGATCTAATGAAGGAATTGGATAAACTATATTTAAAACCCTCATCATTCAACAAGGTATTTCTAATGAATCAATTATTTACTATGAAGATGTCAAAAGTTGTGTCTGTTAATGATCATTTAAATAAAGCATACGATGAGTATGAAAGATGAAAAATGGGAGGTTCTTGATAGAAATGATTTAGGAATGATACTATTGTTCCTGGAAGCATCGATGACCTTCCAAATTTCAAAATAAAATACAACGAATGATCCAAAAAGATATTTTAAATGACTATGGTTGAATTATTATGCATGTAACTGATTAACCAATTAGGAAGCTTGATGAAAGAGGAAGAAGTTATGAGAAGTTATCAAATCCATATAAACATGTGCAGAACTGAAATAAAGAAATAAACAACAGCAAACCATAACACCATTGTGATAACAGAGTTCATAAATCTTACCTACGTCTCTGGGCCTTTGGCTCAGTGGGTGAGTATTTTGTATTTATGTTCAAATCTCAATAAGTACATCAAATCAGTTCCAAAAGATTACAAAATTGATATGCTCTTGTTATACCAGATCTTATGAACCCAACAGAACAAATGAAACTCAAAATAGATAACCGGAGCTCCCAGAAATGGCCCACAAAGGTGCGCTCCTCAACAAATTCCCTGCATAAAAATGGCTTTGGCTTGGCATTCCTTCATCATAAACCTTCTCTAAAATATTCTCCCATGGTCTCAAGAAGGCCTGATTTATATAGTTCTAAAGTTGGTAACCATCTCCCAACTTCCCCGCAAGATCTGGCCTCAATAAGAGCCCAATATCCCCCAATATTGGCAAACAATCTTCAATAATAGGCATACAATCAAATAAATTCCACTAATATATCGTAAAAACCCACTTTATGAAACAAAAATCAAAATTTCCCCCCCTAGAGTTGGGCGCATGCTCTAGTATAAGGTCACATGAAAGAAATGTGGCCAAGTGCTAGCCCAAAGGGATGTGCGCTAGCCCAACGGGATGTGCGCTAGCCCCTAGCCCAAAAAAATTGGTCATATGGTGCATGGTGATACGAACACACCCTAAATATGTGTGTAAACGGGTGGTTGTAGCCCCGACAATATGGTAGAAAGGTCTTAGAATCATGGCACCTTTGGTTACAACTGTAGTATAGAACTCATCAGTTTAATTGTGGTCATATCTAACAAGAAACTTGAGGGTTGGGGCTTAGCCCCAGCCCCCTTCCCCCTCTGCTTACACATTATATGCACTTTATATAATATAAAGTGGGTTTCATATAACAATTCCCACCTTTAGCACTATGGCATTCATACCTTTCCATTAGACCTGTCTCCTCCAACATGTCATGTGGTCGAAACCCAAGAGCTCCAATTTTTTTTTATTCAACCATCAAATGATCGGGTGCCATGTGGCACCTCTTCATTTGTCCATAAACAAATTTCCACTTGTTAGAAAGAGATTGGATCTATAATATTCCCAATGAACCTATTGTTCTATTTCCACATGTCTCAATGCTATGTCAGCATGACGTCATGCTGACGTCAACATTGAATTTTTTCTTGTTGACCTGTTGAGTTTTTTTGCATGTTTGGGAAAATGAACAGAACATGATATCAGGAGCATACGACATTTGTTTGAGCCTATTCAAGTTTTGTTGGTTTCATATCGACCAGATATACACACACGTCCGTTTTGAAGCCATTCTGAGAAAATTGATTTTTAGGCCTTTATGAGCCCCATCAAGCTCCTATATCTGAATCTGAATCAATGAAGGATCTGATGAAGGAATTGGCTAAACTATATGAAAAACCCTCGGCCTCTAACAAGGTATTTTTGATGAAGTGATTATTTAATATGAAGATGTTAGAAGATGGGTATTTTGTCAATCATTTAACCAAATTTAATAGGGTTACTAATCAACTAAGTTTTGTAGGAGTGAACTTTGATGATTAGATTAGGGCTCTTATAATCTTGTTCTCATTGCCAGAAAGATGGAACGACTTGGTAATTTTTGTAAATAACTATGTCTCATGTTCAAACACTCTGAAATTTGATGATGTTCTTGGTGTTATCCTTAGCGAGGAAATGCGGCGAAAAATCATAGGTTAGACATCATGTAATGTGTTTACCATGGATAACAAGGGAAGACAAAGGGAAAGAGGATTATAACATACTTGATCCAACCGCCTAACCACAAAGGCGTCCCTCTGAAGCCAATAATTTCTTTGATACCAAATGTAAATTTTAACCTTGTACAATTATTTATTGCAAACAAATTCTCAATAAAAACATAAAAGATACACTGGCATGCACACACACATTTTTTACCTTGGAAACCCAGACTGGGAAAACCAACAACCTTTTTAGACTCACACCTCTAATATTCTATTCATCATCTTTTTCATTGTTTACAATAGAATATACATATAGGATCTTGCGGTATATAAACCATTAATCCATTGACCCAGATTAGTCAACAACCCCATATCCTTAACCATAATTAGAAAACCATCAACAAAAGCCATGTGTTGAAAAACCACTAAAAACAGACGCAAAAAACCACCAAAAACCAGACCATTTTTTATTAAATGGGTTCCCACCTTCGAACCCCTGCAATCCTCCCTGCTATGGAGTGCAAAGAAGCCCCCAAACCCCCTTTGCTCCTATTTCAGGGTATAGTACATGGGATCAATTTTGCAAACAATATGACACATACCAAACATTATATATATATATATATATATATATATATATATATATATATATATATATATATATNATAATAAATGAAAAACATAGAGATGGTCAAGATACTAACCTCCTCCATGGAACTCTCATGTCCACTGGCCTCCATCAGCCTATAAGAAATATTATCATAAGTCAAACATCTATGAAGCTCACATGAATGTCTACTATATCCATGTGCCATCTTCCGAATGCAATTTACTATAGATCTTGAAGGTTCAACCCCTCTACCAACATCACATGTAGGCACCTCCTACCAATATAGTGCTACAAAACTACCATGTTGGACCAAGCTCCAATTCAAGGTTGATATCAATAATTGTGTCTACGTGATGTCTTCCACAATGGGAGGATGCTAAGTAGGGGGGTTAGGCCTTCACCTAAGAGGATGAGAACCTAGCATTGGGTCACGCCTAACATTTTGTCTATCCTGTGCGGACCCACGACCCACCCCTTGGAATTCACCAATGTCAAAGCAGTTTACATGGTGACCCAACATAAACTATGCCTATGATTTTCTAAGGAAACATAGAGGCACCTCCCTATTATTGCAAGGTGGTTTGTCAAACACCAAAAATCA
>ML782104.1:186378-200961 GCA_009831015.1 Picea engelmannii | reverse complement strand
CCTAGTAATGGTGATGGGTAGGAAATTGTGTTGAGGGCCATGTGACCCTTGTGAGGTGGCAAGAGCATAGTGGGCATGAAGGCCAAGTGCTAGCCAAGGAGTATGTCACATGATACTTCTTAAATGTTGCGGGTATAGTCATTAAACCAGACAGCGATACCCTGCCACCTTTTTTATTATCATAGTTATGATGAAGGACAAGCACATGCTAGTTAGGGTTTAGAACGCACATAGTTTTATTATAGTTATACGATTTAGTTCTTAATTATACCCTCGATTCCACTTCGACCAAGTTAGCTACCATGTGATTGATCGACAATAATAATGGTGTAAATTACTCATAACCTTAATAAAAAACAATTAGGCTTGTTAAAGAGTTACATTATTACACTATGGGTTTGTGCCAATAGGAAAATAAACCTATAGTCTTTACAAACAATTTGGTCTATTAAAATGAAAGGACCAAGGTGGGTATAAGCCTTAGGTAGTAGATTACATCTTCACTCTATTTCTAAGGTAGAGTTAAATTTTTCACGACAAACATGTACACTTATTTATGTGTATGTAACTTGCATCCTTGTAAAGAAGCAATAGGATTAAGCTATGGATGCCAAGGAAGTAGTGGAACCTTTCTGACATATAGTTATGATTGTTTGATGGTTTTCCTCTTTTAGACAAACAATAATTATAGTAACTGTATTTAAAAAAAAAAATGTTATTTATAAATTTCGAGAAACATTACATATGTTATCAGAGCCCAGGTTATAGCACTTGGACCTTAAACAAGCACATATATTTTTTTGTGTTCATGTAAATCTAACAAAACCATTATTGTTGCAAACATAAAAGTTTTTTTTTGTTCTGATCATGGCAGCACAGGATGAAGCAGATATTAGACTCGAGGAGAATCCTGAGCAAAGGTCCCCTGAAGATCAGAGGCAAAACAGTGGTGGAAGTTTACCTACCGAAGTTCTAGAAACTATGAGAAACCTCATTGTGGAGTTGCAATTTTTCAAAGAAGACAATGAGAAACTAAAAAAGTCACAGAAGGAACAACAAGAAATAAATGAAGTTCTACTACGAAGCATAGTGACAAAAAAGAGCCCAAAGGACGATAACCAGGAAGAAGAGGTCAGTAAAAGATCCTCCAATAATTCTGGCCCTAAAGTAGAAAAAGGGGACAGCTCGTCCGAAGGTACACCTTCAGCTGAAGATAAAACAAAAATAGGAAGAAAAAGGAAACAGGTAGACCACCTTGAGGGAGAATTTAAGAAAATCAAACCATCTACCTTTGATGGGGAATCCAGAACAGGGGAGGAAGTTGAAGCATGGTTATTAGACATAAAGAAGTATTTCCAGATATACAACTATTCCAACAATATGAAGGTCATAATGGCCGTCTATAATCTGAAAGGAAAAGCTAGCATATGGTGGTACGACCTGAAGCTGGCCAAGGGCCTAAAGGAAAAACATATGGAATGGTTGGATTTTAAGAAGTACTTTAAGAAAAAGTATTTATCTAAAAGTTAATATGAAAGAAAAACTAAAGAGTTTTATGAGCTACGACTCAGTCAAATGGCTATGGATGACCTGATAAAAAAAATCCTGGAATTACTGAGATTTGTGCCTTATATCCGAGAGAATAAAGTGAAAATCCAATGGTTCCTAAGCTATTTACCATAGTCCTATAAGGATAGAATTGAATTCGATAATCCCAAATCCTTAAGTGAAGTTTTCAGGAAGGCTTGAATGTGTTACAACCAATACAAAGAGCGGTCAGAATTTCCCAAGGCTTGGAAAGGCAAGAAACAAGACTGAATGAATTAGCGAAAGAAGGGATATCATCCAACCCATTTTCATAACGCAACAAAGATTTTTCCAAGGAAATATTTTCACTCTAACAACCAGAACACCCAAGGAAGTGGTAAACCAGTTAATCTAGGAACAAAGAAGTTTGGGGACATCCCCTGCGAACCGTTAAAATGTTGGGAATTTGGATAACCTCACCTAAGTAGGAACTGTCCACGTTTGACTTTAGCAGCCAGGACTACGGTTCACAACATACATGAAGCCTCTACAGTGGGAGATGTGGGCAGAAGCTTACATCGGATCAATGCAGTCATGGATGGATGAAAAGCTGACCACCAATCCACTGTAGTGGAGATTGAAGGTAAGATTAACAATACTCGTATTTTTGTTTTAATCGATCGAGGAGATACATTGAGTTACATCACTCCTGGTGTAGTGGATTCAAATAAACTGAAAAAAACAAGACATGCAAAATTTTGTCTAGTACAACTAGCAATAAGAACAAAAAGGAAAGTATCTGACTTTATTTTTTATTATGAGTTTAGTTTAGGTGGTCAAAAAACAAAGACAAATATGAACATTCTATCGTTAGGGTCTTATGATGTAATTATTAGAATGGATTGGTTAGAAAGGCATAAAGAATTGTTAGATTGTTATGAAAAATACCTCAAGTATAAAGACGAAAACGACACTGTTAGGAAAAATGAAGGTATACAAAAACCAATCTCAGTTAGACAGATTTCAACAATGCAATTTAAGAAATGCATGAGAAACGATTGTCAGATTTATATCATCCAAGTAACAAATCTGTTGGAAAAATAAACTAAACCTAGCTTGGAGGATCTTGATGCCTTGCATGATTTCAAAGATGTGTTTGTTAATGAGATACCTAAATTACCCCCAAGGAGGGAGATAGACTTTTCTATCCACCTACTATCTGGTTCAGCCCCTATATCTAAAGCACCCTACTGAATGAGTTTACCAGAATTAACAGAGTTAAAAATTCAATTACAAGAATTATTGGACAAAGAATATATTAGACCGAGTGTTTCACCATGGGGAGCACTAGTCCCTTTTGTTAAAAAGAAATACAGAACTCTGAGATTATTCATTGATTACATACAACTAAACAAAATGATTGTTAAAAGAAAATACTCCTTACCCAGGACCAATGATCTGTTCGATCAAGTAGGTGTGGCCAAGATTTTTTCTAAATTGGATTTAAGATCTGGTTATCATGAGGTTAGAATAAAAGATCAGGACATAAATAAAACAACATTTAGAACAACATATGGACATTACAAATTTGTTGTTATACCATTTGGACTCACTAACGTGCCAGTCACATTTATGTTCTTAATGAACAATATTTTCAGTCAATACTTGGACAAGTTTGTTTTGGTATTTATTGACGATATCTTAGTATGTTCTAAAACAGAAGAAGAACATGAAGAGAACCTAAGGATAGTTTTGCAAACTTTAATAAAACACCAACTGTATTCTAAATTCAGTAAGTGTGACTTTTATCAGAAGAAAATACAGGACCTAGGACACGTAATATCTGAATAAAATATTGCGCTCGACCCTGAGAAAATAAGAGCCATTATGGAATGGTCGATTCCTAAGGATGTAGTGGACATCTAGTCATTCATGGGAATCACCAGATATTACCGCAGACTTATAGATAGATTTTACAAGATTGCATACCCTATCACCTCACTACAAAAGAAGGGAACCAAGTTCAACTGGTCACAGAAATGTTAGGACAGTTTTAATAAGCTAAAGGAATTATTGACAACCACACCCATTTTAAAGGTAGAAGATACGGACAAAGACTTCACAGTCTGTGTAGATGTGACTAAAGAAGTTCTGGGCAGTGTCCTGACTCAGGAAGAGCACACTATTTGTTATGAATCCCTAAAACTAAAGGAACACGAATGAAACTACGTCACTCATGACTTAGAGTTGGCAGCTATCATACATGCCTTAAAGATGTGGTGACCTTATATAATGGGAAGAAAATTTTTGTTATTGATGGATAACAGTGGTGTGAAATTTTTGTTTAGTCAACCAGACCTTAATGCAAGGCAAGTGAGATGGTTGGCCTTCTTGAACGACTTTGACTTTGAAGTAAGACATATCAAGCGTAAGGAAAACAAGGTGCTTGATGCCTTAAGTAGAAGAGTTCATGGGTTGTTTGAAATAAACGTTAGTAGGGTAGAAAGTGATCTTGAGCAAAGGATAAAAGCTGCAGGTAATAACGATGAGAACTACACTAAAACAGTGGAAAAATTACAGAATAATATAGAAAAAAAAGATATGAGTTTGGAAAGAAATGGTCTACTATGATTTAAAAACATAATATACATACCAGATTCGGTGATGCAGGAGAATCACTCCCAAGCTATCCATGCGCCAGTCAACCAGCCCACTCAACGCATTCAAGGAAGAGAGGCACCAACCCTCTCATATTTTGAATTTGAATGGAGGGAATTTAATATTTGTAAGGTTGTTAGAGACAAAAGGCCATGCCTATATGTAGGATTTAGATGTAGATATCCTTTAATGGTTGTAAGGATGAATCTAGCTCCAATCTGGACTAGACAACCATTTAATTGTGAATTCAATGTAATTGAATGAGAGTAGGTGAGATGGAGGGAAGAGCTCGAAGAGCTCCCTCATGTAAAAGATCTTAGATATTATTTTTGAAGGGGGGATTAGCGAGTAAGTAGCATAGAGAGAGAGGTAGGAGAGATCTGTGTGAATAGAAAGGAGAGAAGGAGTGAGACTCTGTCAAAGTCTAAGCTCAAGGATACATTGTAAAAAAGAGGCATTTCATATTAATATAAACAACAGTTTTTCCCACATATTATTATGTGGTTGCATGAATGTCTTTAAGTGTGTTCATTATATGTTGTAGGTGTGTGTTAGTATGCATTTGCAGGGATAGATAGGTTCTTCTATCTATTGGGTTCTTTGATTTCAGGTTTGGGGATATTTGAGGCTTCATGCCAAGACGGCGTGACAGAACACTGTGGGTTTTGAAAGCTAGTGCATAGAATGCACTTCCAATTCTGCGGAATTTGGACAAAGACGTGCCAGGAGGGTGCACCAGTCGAAGTATTGAACTCAGGGAGAAACCTCAAGGTTCTTGAATACCTTGGAGGTAAGACTATGTAGAGGAGAACACAACAGAAGATAGAATCACTACAAGATTCTGGAAGAGCTTTGTCAGGCGGGCATTGAGCAGATGCACGGGTTGCATTGAGGAGAAGAACTTTGGTTCGAGTTAAGAAGGAGATAGAATATCTAAGGATTCTATAGAGCTCTGCCAGGAGGGCACTGAGCACAGGTACAGAGGGCAGAGGAGAACTCCATTTTTGGGTTCAAGGACAAATCAGAATCACTGAGGATTCTGGAAGCTCTATAAGGATTCTGAAAGCTGGGGAGCGACATTTTGGGATACCAGGATTCGAAATTTTAGGAATCTCGAAGACTAAGAGTTGGGGCTCACGGAGTTGAAAGTTTTGAAGAAGACTGCAATCATATGAAAATTGGTCACATGGACCAAAGATTAGCTAGGGGCTAATCGTCACGGGTAAAGACGTTTCAACAGATCAGCATTTTGGGTGTCGAGAGATCGATGAGTCAAGGGCTCTCGATATCAGTACTCAGGGGGTCCCGAAATATGAAATTACATTTCAGAAAAAGATAATGGTCGTGCACAGAGACCGCGAGAAGGTGAGCTTGTACATAGTGTTTGTTCACATAGGCTCAATTCATAAGGACCCGTGGATTGATTTGTTGGATGTTATGATAGGGATATGAAAGAGGCATTTCGGCTCAGAGGTAAATTAGTGAACGATCCTAAGACCGAGAGGTCATACAGAACCTGTCGAGGCAGGGGGTGTTGCACCATTTTTGGTATCAGAGAAGATTTTTGTCTGTAGGTTTCAGACAATAGAAAAAGAGGAGACTGTTACTTTGTTCACAGACAAAGGAGAGACAGTAGGAGAAATTCTGATAACATCAAGTATATCAGAAGTAGGGATTCATCTATATACAGTAGATGACTAAAGTATAGATGGATAAAGAGCTCGCTGATATCAGAGCGAGGATGGATGAGCTAGCATTGTAGATGCAACGAGATGCAAGATAAATATGGGTATACGAATGGCCCATGAAGAAGAAGGTAATGTGGCCAATTCAGGAATTGGTGGCCAAAAGACAACAAAGGTTGTTAAAGGGATGGTTGAGGCACACTGAAAACCTCAACAGACCAGAAGATGAGATAGTTAAGGTATGTGGACCAGAGGCCGGGAGAAATATCAGTGACATTAAGGATGAACAGAGATCGACTAAAGATCTCAGAGACTGCCAGGAGAGCTGTGAGGAAATTCCCAATTTCCAGGAGGGAAATGAGATGAGATTACTGTGGGATATCATAGACTGCCAGGAGGACAACGAGGGGAATTCATATTGCCAACAGGGCAATGGAAAGAGATCAACAGAATATCTCAGTGTCTACCATGTGTTCAAAGAGGGAAATACAGATTTCCAGATGGGCAATGAGATGGGATCCGGGGATCTCATAGACTGCCAGGAGGGAAGAAGAGAGTTTCCAATTTGCCAAGTGGGCGTGGGGACATAAATGAGGCTATGTGAAAGTCTCATGAACTCAGAGCTGAGTTAGGATCAACCAGAGGAGCTGACTGAGGAGGATCAGGAGAGCATCCTGATGATTGAAGGAATTCAAATATTCCTGCCACTCAGCACAATTGAGGTGAGATCTTGGGTTGCAGAAGAAGCAAAAAGATAGCCAGCAAAGACTGTCAATGACGAGGGAGGATTGGAGTATATGTTAGAGGCTTCCCAAGCAAAAGAAGAAAATGAGCATTCTGAGGAATGGCTCAAAATTTTCAGCCGGGAAGCTGAAAAGGAGAAGACTATAACATTGGAGCTTGCAGCAAAATAAGCCGAAGAAGAGACAAACATCATGAGTTTTGTTGATTTGTGAGAAGAGATTGAATCCTTGGAGAGAAGGGTGATAGTGCAGGGCATGCACATCCAACAGGTTAAGTTGGAGACAGGTGAAGGAGAATACCAACCCAAGGAGTGACTGGACGAAGCTAGAAATATACCAGTAGGAGAATTGGCAGAAGCAAAGCTGTCAGAAGAGGAAGTTGAGCAAAGACTCAGTGATGAAATTGCAGAATTGTAGTCTGCAGCAGAGTGGCCAACTAGTTCTACAGGAGGGGGAAAAGATGACAAGGGAGATCATGATGATCTGCCCATTTGCAGAAAGAAATTACAGCAGAGGAGGCTACATGAACAGAGCCAGCCATTGGAACAACTGGATGAAATGATCGAGTAAATCAGGAAGTTGATGTCGAAGTCATCACAAGAGACTACCAACAGGGAGAAGATGAGCAGAAGGGAAACAACAGCAGCAACAGAGCAACGACAACAACAACAACAGAGAGATGGAGTAGAGGAACAACTCCAAAGAGTTGTTTGGGATCCAGGAGGATTTCAACAGCCAGGGGGGAGAGCTCATGAGCTAGAGCTCATGAATTTTTGCAGCAGAGGAGTATGATGCAGGAGCATCGCTCCCAAGCTAGCCATGCACCAGTCGACCATCCCACAAGACACATTCAAGGAAGAGAGGCGCCAACCCTCTCATATTTTGAATTCGAATGGAGGGCATTTAATATTTGTAACGCTGTTAGAGCCAAAAGACCGTGCCTATACGCAGGCTTTAGATGTAGATAGCCTTTAATGGTTGTAAGGATGAATCTAGCTATGATATGGACTAGACAACAATTTAATTGTGAATTCAATGTAATGGAATGAGAGTAGGTGAGATGGAGGGAAGAGCTCGAAGAGCCCCCTCATGTAAAAGATCTTAGATCTTATTTTTGAAGGCAATATTAGTGAGTAAGTAGCGTAGAGATAGAGGTAGGAGAGCTTTGCGTGAATAGAGAGGAGAGAAGGACAGAGACTCTGTCAAAGTATGAGCTCAAGGATACATTGTAAAAAAGAGGCATTTCATATTAATATAAACAACGATTTTTCCTGCATGTTATTCTGTGGTTGCATGAATGTCTTTAAGTGTGTTCATTATATGTTGTAGGTGTCTGTTAGTATGAATTTGCAGGGATATATAGGTTCTACTATCTTTTGGGTTCTTTAATTTCGGGTTTGGGGATCTTTGAGGCTTCATTCCAAGAGGGCATGACAGAACACTGTGGGTTCTGAAAGATAGTGCATATAATGCACTTCCAATTCTGCAGAATTTGGACAAAGACATTCCAGGAGGGTGCACCAGCCGAAGTCTTGAACTCAGGGAGAAACCTCAAGGTTTTTTAATACCTTGGAGGTAAGACTGTGTAGAGGAGAACACAACAGAAGATAGAATCATTGCGGGATTCTGGAAGAGCTTTGCCAGGCAGGCATTGAGCAGATGCACAGGTTGCATTGAGGAGAAGAACTCTGGTTCGATTTTAGAAGGAGATATAATCTCTGATGATTCTATAGAGCTCTTCCAGGAGGACACTGAGCACAAGTACAGAGGGCAGAGGCGAACTCCATTTTTGGGTTCAAGGAGAAATTAGAATCACTGAGGATTCTATCAGATCTGTAAGGAGGGCATTGAGCAGGTGTCTGTGTGCACAAAGAAAGAACTCTTTTGAGTTTTGGAATAGAGAAGCATCCAAGGAAGAAGACCTTCATAGGGTTTTTGAACACCCTGTAAACTCAGGAAGGAGTTGCTTGAACAAGAGACTACCAAGAGGGCATAAGATTCTCCATCTGAGGGAGAAGGGAAAAGGGTGAAGTCCCTTAGAGGTTTGAGTAGAAGACAAGCTCACAACAGATAGCACCTTCATGTGTGTAGAGACTATGCAAGGAGTGTAGGAGTCGAGAATCCTTTCACGAGTTCAGAGAAAGAAAAGTCTAGGAGGGAAAGAGACCTTCAAGGAGCACAGAGGTCGAAGAATCCTTCAAGGATTCAAGGAGAATAAAGCTTAGGAGGGAGAGTGCTTTCATGCACAGGCAGTAGCTGAGAGATTGCAGAGGCCGAAAGGAGACCCTTTGGAGGGTTTGAATCTGAGGAAGCTCAGGAAGGTCAACGGGTTCAAGAACACTGACAGAAGTTGAAGTCACAAGATTCGTAGCAACCGGAGCAAAGGTTGAGATCTTTGATAAGTTAAATTATTCCAAGGTTCAGGAAGAAATAAAGTGCTCACAAGGAGGGAAGCACAACTACTATTAGATAAAACAAAGATAAGATTTGGACTGTTTGAAGTTTCACATCCACGAAGCAAGAGGAGAGCGCAACGAAAAAGAGTAGATCTGGGTCGTCAGATCTATCTAATACAGTCGATAGCCATTGGATCTGTTGAAAGGAGCACGAGGTTTAAACCCTCGCAAGAAGAAGAGAGAACCCAAAAAGTCCTGAAACGATGAAGGCATAGGGATTTCGGGGTTCAGAACTTCGGAGGTTCCGAGGATAGGAGACCGGGAGACAAGAGGTCACAGGTTGCGAAATTTCAAAATAGGAATTCTCGAAAGCATAGGAGGAGCATTGTTGGGTCACGAAGACAGGATCAGATTTCAGCATATCAGAATTCAGGATCTCAGAAATCTCGAGGACAAGGAATCTGGGCTTTCAGGGATGAAAACCTYGAAGTCGCAAAATGCAACATAGAGGAGAGTGAGGCTGCGGTCGCACCGGGTATCAGGATTTCAGAAGTYGACAATTTGAGGATTCTGCTACAGAGGGCCGAGCACTTCGGCAATTGAAACTCTGAAATCATGAAACGCGAAGAGCCGGTGAAAAGTAATCCTAAGAGGAGAAAGTCGGGGAGTGGCATTTCGAGATACCGGGATTCRAAATTTTGGGAATCCCAAAGACTAAGAGCCGAGGCTCATGGAGTTGAAAGTTCTAAAAAATACTGTGATCCTATGAAAAGTGGTCACATGGACCAAAGATTGGCCAGGGGCTAATCGTCGCGGGTAAAGCCATTTCGGTAGATCAACATTTCAGGTGTCGGGAGATCGAAGAGTCAAGGGATCTCAATAGAAAGACTCAAGGGGTCCCAAAATCTGAAATGACATTTCGGAAAAAGACAATGGTCATGCACACAGATCGTGAGCAGGTGAGCTTGTACCTGGTGTTTGTTCACACAGGCTTAATTCATAAGGACCTGTGGATTGATTTGTTGGAGGTTCTGATAGGGATCCGAAAGATCCATTTCGGATCAGAGGTAAATTAGTGAATGATCCTAAGACCGGGAGGTCGTGCAGAACCTACCGAGGAAGGGGGTGCTACACCATTCAGTGGAATTAAAGTTACCATTTTTGGACGAAGTACACAAGAAACCATGTTCTAGTCATCCGGGATACCAGAAAATAGTAACATCACTAAGGAGGTTATTTTATTGGCCCCATATGAAGGGTGAAACAATAGAATACTTAGCTAAGTGTCAATATTTTCAGTAGGTGAATGTCGAATGCCAGCATCCAACCAACCTGTTGCAGCCCTTACCTGTGCCGAAATGGAAATGTGAGACTATATAACTGGACTTTATTACAAGTTTTCCTAGAACTAAAAAATAGAATGATTCAATTATGGTGGTAATCGATAATCTTAGTAAGTTTGCACACTTTATTCCTGTAAATTCTACTTTTAAATCTATTAACATCGCTAAAATATTCATGAAAGAAATTTTTAGACTGCATGGTATTCCTAAAATGGTGATTTCGGATAGAGACATAAAATTTACATCTACTTTTTCGAAAGAATTGTTTGCAGGGTTAAATACTAACTTGATTATCAACACCATTTATCATCCACAAATGGATGGTAGACCGAATGAACAAACCAAATTGTAGAAGATATGCTACGCATGTACATAAGGACAAAACCAAGCAACTGGGAAGACTACCTACACTTGGTGGAATTTGTGTACAATAATTGTTACCAAACATCGTCTAAGATGAGCCCCTTCGAGGTATTGTATGATAGAAAGTGTATGAATTTAATTATATGGGATAACCTAGTGGACAGACTCATGGTAGGACCAAAAATGCTCCACGAAATGGAGAATATGGTAAGAAAAGTTTAGTAGAATTTAAAAGAGGCTCAGGACAAACATAAAAGTTATGTGGACCTGAAAAGAAGACACTTGGAATTTCAAGTAGGGGATCATGTCTATTTAAAAGTCAAAGCCCGAAAAATTTCACTAAAGCTAGGGAACTATTCCAAGTTGGCACCCAGGTTTTGTGGCCCTTTAGCTCGAATTGGACCCGTAACATACCATCTTGAACTTCCTGCCAAACTAAAAATTAATAATGTATTTCATGTTTCTTTGTTAAAGAATTATGTTCATGACCCTAATCATATGATCGATTTGAACTTGGTGCAGGTGGAACCAGAAGGAGAGTTACAAGTGGAACCTCTGTGTATTCTAGACAGGAGATAAATAGCACTACAGAACAGAGTCGTCACCTAGGTAAAAGTGCAATGGAAGCACTTTAGTCCTGAAGAGGACACTTGGGAGTTGGAGAGACATTTGCAGAAATCTCATCCAGTCCTGTTGCGAGAAAGGGATGAACACCGAGGAAAGTGTTTTATTGAAGGGGGAAAGGATGTAACATCCCCAAAAATAAATTATTTTTAAGTCTGAAATTGCTTGTGAAATTATTTCCATTTTTGGTAAATTCAAAATTGGAAAATTATTGCCATTTATGGCAATTCCGAATTTCAAATTTAGTTAATTGTATTTGATGATTATGATTGTTGGTCAGAGACCTGATTTGAACCAACTAACTGTTTGAATATGACACTTGTATGAAACAAAGTATTATATATTTATTGTTGAGGGACAAATGGAACAGCCAGGTTAAAATCAGTTGACCATGACCCCATGAGTGGGGAACATGTTGGAACTACCTCAGGGTTGAATTTTACAAGTGGAAATGTAAGTATTTGGCCATTAGAAGCCCCTAAAAATCAGTGATGTGGAAAGCTACAAAATTTCCCAAGGGGAAAAGACCTAGGCACAACTGCTTTTGGATATATAGCATATGGGATGAGGGAACACGTTGCCTAGTATGCTCAAAGGGGGGGATTATCTCTTGATGTTATGACCACTATATTATGAGTGTGAGGTAAGGAGGAGTTTCCTGAAACTGAAGGACTATTGCTAAGGAGGAGTTCTGAAGTTTTCCCTCATGGATTCATGGTCAGGCTAGGGGTGAACGGGACAAGTAAATTGGATGTTATGTTCTAAGGTTGGGCAGAACTTGGTTGTTCCATTTGTTGTTTGAAAACTATTAAGATATATCCATATACTTTGTCTATGGTCAAATGTTATTTAAAGTACTAGTTGTTAGAATGTATTTTCTTAAATCTAGATGAATCGATCTGTTTAGTAAATTATGATGGAATGGGATGAATTGTAGGATAAAACTCTTACAGTTTATTTATAGGCGTTCAATAAAAATTTTGTATCTTTGATGGAAATTAAATTTAATTATGATATTATGTTAGGAGATATATCTGTGTTAAACACCATATCCTTTCATTTCTATTTTAAATTCCCTACTAGATATATGAATCATATGTATCTAAAGATATTGAGTTCTGTAAGTAAAACTTTAGACTGTGCAGGCACTAAAGGAAATTTTTGAAAGTAAAACTGAGACTTAAAATTCATATATAGTTACAGACTTATCTTTGTTGGTCACCCATTTAATTCTGAACGAATTGGTCTATGGATTTATTAATGTGGGGACGAAGTAAAGATGGGACTGAGATATATGCAAATAGGTGCAGACATATCTTTGTAGGTTACATAAGCAAGATTGTAATAAAAAATGGAAATACCAGACCACGCAAGTGCCAAACGAGACTTGATGATTTACCCATATGAACAATTAATTGCATGTGTATATATATACCATTGTTGTACAATACGTTGCCTAACTTTGCTTACATTTTAAAAAATTATACATACGAATTCCAACAATTAACACAGGAGACTTCGAAAATACTTTTCACTATTTAAACTGCGTGGCCTTTTATATTCCAGTTATTTCCTTGTAAACCCCAAGAGGTTATCTGGGATATTTTTATATAGATTCATAATACAAAGACTAGTTAAAAAAAATCACAGTAATGGAATGGCAGAAAGACAACGATCCTTTTCGTTAACAACAGATTTTAGAAGATATGTATGCCTACAGGATTAGCTCTAAATAGCCATAAACAAAACACCCAGAGTGATAACTAACATCGTCGGAACCTAGATCTGAAAACATTCAAGTCCAAAATATAAATTGAAACCTGAGTACCTTTCGCGAGTAGGGTGTGGTTCTAATCCATCACGACTACCATGTAAGCCCTACAAGAAAGGAGAGACAAATTATTTGTGTCGAATAATAGTCAATCAAACTTTGGTATATGATTTAAATCACATAAGATAGCGAAGATATCGTCTGACAGTTTAATACTTAGCTTGAAGTTATCACAGGTCGACTCCAAGACGTATTCGCAATCCTTTCGACGCCCAGAAGAGGGAGGAGTGAATTTGAATAATCTGATGGTTACCCTCGCAGTAAAAATAGGGTCCCATCATTAGTTCAAATAACCAATACATAAAGGAAATTATATTAACTGTTTTCATAATTGTAATATAGGTCAGACTCTTTCAAATAATTTAATCAACATCATATAGCATATGCTTATCATACAAAGTCACTAGTCGATTCATAGAGAGTACACCAAAGTATGATGAATGTAAGCATGAATTCACATAGAAAATCTTGATAAAGGAACTTTAATTCAATACGAAATTATTCGTGAAGGAATTTTTAAACCAATACATAACGCTTAAGTTTCTTTCGTGTATAGGTTAAAAATTGTGACAAGAAATTTAGAGTTTTCAACCGATAATATTTATAGCACAGAATGCTTAGACCCGAGGAGTTTTTCCTTCTCTGACCACAAATGAAGTTACGATATGTTAACTCACTATTCCTCTTAAATTTACGAGTTGTTGACAAGATTACAGAGTTCCTTTAAGTTATACCTAACAGTAAGTAAGAAAAACCTAAGTTAAACATCCTTAAAGACCATAGGAAGTATCACTTAATCAGAATGGATGGACAGGACCGATCATGGATCTTTATATCCTAAATATCCTCTGTCTTTAACATAAACCACAGATTAAGGAAGCCGTAGGCCAGTTGTCGAAAACGATTGTCCTCGGAAAAATGAAAGACACAGAGATGCACGGTGGGTGACTCCTGCCACTATTATCGCACTATGTTATGAAAAAAAATGAGTCATGACAGACATTGAAGTGCGTAAGAAGAAAATCAATAGAATCTCGAAAGGATTCAAATAGAGTTGTAATGTCCCATACAGTCTTTACGACTGATAATTTAATAAACTCAAAGAAAAATGAATTCAAACACCCAAGGCAATCCCGTGAAGTAAGTAGACAATCTAAAGAGGGGATAGTAACTCATACTAAAGTAATGCAGTCTTAGGGAACTACATATAGAACTTATGCTTTATTTATTGAAGGGCGTAACCATTACCCATGATTTTGGTTATCATGATGATGTATTAATGATGGTATACTCAGGCTCTTCATAAGAACTTTCTCCTGAGAAAAGTTACTTTCTTCTATTTCCAGAAATATCATTTTTGAAGGAGGTTCGCAGGCTACTAGTATATTTGCCTACGAGAATGCATGATTCTCA
>ML782104.1:174469-185480 GCA_009831015.1 Picea engelmannii | reverse complement strand
TTTCAGTGCGAGGTTCTCGCACCCTGCTCAAGAGTCACCTGCGAGAATCAGTGATTCTCGTACTGTGTTATATTGCCTGCCTACGAACACCATTTTTCAAAATTTTGAATTTGAGTTTTGGTCTTTCTAACTGCCCAAATCAGTTGGATTACCTCTTATGAGTTTCTTGGACCATTGATTGATTTATTGCTTGCTTTAGATTGCATGTATGACCTATTTTAGATTTCAAGGTTATTCTTGTCATTTTTTGTCTTGACTTTCGTTTCTTAGCTATTCTTGGCAAAACCATTCTCTTTGACTTCAGAATTTGAGTGTGTTTTGATTAGTTAAGAACCAGTGATTGGTTGAAGGTTGAGTGCTTGGTTTTTCTCATTTTCTTATTGGTTTGAAAGATCATTTTCGTTTGCATTGAGAAGACTACTTTGGTTTTCTCTTTATTTTTTCTGTCATTGAAAGAGTTGATTGAGTTTGTCATTGCTTGTTCATTTGGATTTTGATTTTCAGTACTCTCACTGTTATAGTATGGGTCCTTTTTGAAAAGTGAACAAAAAAAAATTCTTTCAAAAATTCTTTCAAAAATTCTTTTCGTTTTAGAAAATATTGAAAATAAAAGTTTTGAGATTTGTTGAAGTATTGAAAAAGAAACATTGAGAATTGTCATTTAATACATGATTGTTTGGGTTTTAAAGGGAATTTTGCATTGTAGTTCAAGGTTGATCTAGAAAACTTTCTCTCTCCCATACATAGGATTCATTGAATGAAACGTTGTCTTTTTCATTATCATCCTTGCATTGTTGGGTCAGAGTCATACAACATAAGTTTCACTTTTGTTTCCTTTGAGTAAACAACATCTCTTAATAACACTGCGTAATCATAAAATTTATCTAGTAACTCTTTTCTAGGGCTCTATTACACCAACATTTATCTAGGCTAGCGCTTTGGAGTAAGAAGAGAGATACACTCTCCAAAAGCACAAAACACACAATAGCATCTTGTGTTAAGGAGTGTTAAATTCCATTTGCAACATCTTGTCCTGGGAAGCCCTTCTCACACAAGGGTCAAACACTAGGTTGCATTGATATTGGCAGAGTTACTCATCTTTCTTTGTTGATATTAGTGTAGAGACTGCACGTATTACGTGGATCACTCATAGGTATACCCACAATGATGAGTGGAAGCCTTTTGAGTTGATTGCAGGCTAGATACCCTGCCCTTAGGTGTGGATCTGACTGTCGACTGTTCCCCCAAGTTTTATTGTTGTTGGTGATGACCTTAGTGGCCTATCTTTCTAGGTTCTTACCCAAGGTGACTATGGAGGGGAAATTCTTCACAGTACCTGGAATTGACGTTGACCAAACTCACTCGTGCTCCTTGGAGGGTATACCCACAATTATGTGTGGGATCTTGCACCAGGGTGTAAGTTCGTTAAGCAGATCATCAGCGTAAGTTTTCCAACCTAGCCCCGCCCCTTCTCGTCTCGTTGTTGCGACGTTGGATTTCATCACCAACTAGTGGCTTCGAAATTAGAAGTTTTTGTTTGCTTGGTGTTTGCTTCCTAGATTTTGTTTACTAGCGCATGTTGCTTGTTTCTCGAAGTTGACCATAGGATTTTCTTCGCGAAGTTTGTCACTCGTTTACAATAGCTCCTCCACGTCGTTCACATAGAATGCAGAGTTTATCTCCAGAGCATCTGGAAGGTTCACAACCCTTGCCCACAAGCACACCTGGAGGCTCTCCGATGCTGAGTGAAGCCACAGTTTTCACCACACCACAAGTGGAACGAACTGACTCTCTTGAAATTTTTCGAGTTACAAACACTCGAGAGGATTTTTGACTTCCCAGTGATTCTCAGCGCCCTTTTAGACGACTGAATTCTTCCAGAGAATTAGTTCTTACTTCTTCTGGATCACCCGTTGGGACTTTTCCCGGCATCAAAGGCCAAGATCCTTTTTGGTTTGCAGGTGATTTCTGAAGGACCCTTTTTGGTCCTGGTTCACCCGTGGTCTCCGAAATCAACCCTCCGGTGTTTTCTAAGACAAAGATTGTACCGTTGACTACTACTTATCACTTTACTCTCCCTGCTGAAATGGACCATCTCGCAGCTACTATGAGTGTTCCAACCGAGTTCACTACAACTGGTATTAATTCTATAAACACTTAGCGAACGCCCAATTTTACTCCCACACTACCACCCGGATACCATGCATTGAATACTTTGTTGAATGCTTCTGTTCAAACACCTCCGCAAACCCCATCTGGTACTCCTGGTGGTCCTGGGCACCCTATTCCCAGTTTTATTCTGACACTCCCTCAATTTCCTTCTGGTAATACTAATCTTACTGGCACTATACCGTCCATTACACCAAACTTGCAGACTCTCGTTGGTGGACAAGGTGGTACAATTCAACTTCCTCTTACCGGAAACATTCCAATTACTACTCAACCTTTGATTGGTACACAACTTTCGGTTGGAAATCCACCTACGATAGGGGGACCAACCCCACCTTTTGGACAAAATATACCTCTTGCTTTGGCCCAGTATTGGAATCAGATGATACAAAATCTTCCTCAAACGACTGGGGGCAGCAGCCTGTCCCTACTATCGGCCAACCATATCCAGGTATACCCAATCCTATTTGGGGTATGAATTCTCAAACTCATGTCCCCACTCAAGGTTATAATTCCTTGAGTTACTATCCTCTCCAGCCACCACCAAATAATGTGCATACTTCTTACGGTCCTATTGGTTTGCCTACAATACTTCCACCCCAAAGCCACCAGTACCCGCAGGTGAATCGACAGTTACCCTTTCTCGCTACTTTGGATTTTCCAGATTTTTCTAGGATTTTAAATGATCCCATTTGTCACTCTCCCTAATGGCCTACTATGCCAGCCAAGCTTCCTTCGGACATTCCTAAATTCAATGGCAAAGTGGGAGAGGACCCGAACAATCACGTTATGAATTTTCACTTATGGTGTTCATCCAACTCGTTGATGGATGACTCTATTCATTTACATCTTTTTCAACGAACCCTTACTGGTTCTGCTACGAAGTGGTATATCGAATTGCCATGAGGTTTCTTCTCTGATTTCAACACTTTATTTATGGCTTTCCTTACACATTACCAGTTACCAATCTGTTATGATACTGGGACTGAGATTTTAACTTCTTTCAAAAAGACTAAAGGCACTCATATATCTGATCACATCCATGAGTGGCGAAGGAGATGGCATCTCATTAAACTTGAGCTCCCTGATCAATAAATGGCAGAATGCTTTAAAAAATCATTTGTGAATGAAATCGGTAAGGACATTGCCATGGGTGGTGTTGTCACAGAAGAGCAGGTTATTAGTCATGCTCGGTATCTTGATCTCATTTATTTGCAAACGGGAACACTTTATGATTTATTACTTGAATTACCTCGTTCTGGTACTTCCAGCACTTCAACTACTCCAGCTGCCTCACATGCAGCTGACAGTGTGATTGGTACTGCCCAAGCGCAATCACATTCTGTTTCAAGCACAAACCCTAAATCTTATTCTTCTAATGTTCAAAATGCTTCATCTCCTACCACTCCCACCGGCAAAACTGCTGAGGTAAACGTTGTTCAATCTACCCCAGCCGGTAAAAACAAATCTAAAAAGGGGAGATGTAAGAATAAGGAGGGTAAAAATAATAATCAAACAGAGCAAACTAAAACTACGCCTGTTGAGGACCGGGATAAGCGCAAACCCTGGTATCCTTTCCTTATCTGTGGTGATGATCACTACATGAAGGATTGTTCACAACGTGTCGAGGTTACTAAGTTCCTTCAAGGAGCCCCACAACCATCTACTCTGGCTGTCTTGTCCCAACCCTTCCCGTCTCAGCAACACGCTCAGTTGGTCATTCACAACCAACCCTCTTCTTCTACAACATCATATGTTTTGATGTGTACTGGTGATTCTAAGCAGAACAACGTTGCACTCATGACTCGAACCAAAGATTATTCTCCGTCTAAGGAGAAGGTTGATGATTTACCTCCTTCTTTGGTACAACCCTCTCCAGTTGCTCCGCCTCCTAATGGTCCTCTTCATCTCGAACGACCGAGCCTTGATATAGTTCTGCGACCATCCCCAAAAGGTGTTGTTAGGAAATTGGCTTTCAATCCTCATGCTCGTGCGGCCCAGAACTACAAAAATGTTGAAGATCTGGCCCAAGCACCTTCAACAATGTCAGCCCTTGAAGTCCTTCAGTCTTGTCCTTCACAATGGAAGGCACTGTTGAAATCTATAGGTGGAATTGACCCAACAGATTCGAATTTAATAGTATTTGACTTGGAAGATCACATTCCAAGGTTACTCCCTCAACTCGCATTTCAAATCCAAGTTGTTGTCTCTGACAAGAACATTTGCAAACTATTATAGATGAGGGTGCCTCGACGTGTGTTATGTCTCTTGCTTGTTGGAAATCCATTCGCTCTCCTCCTTTGAATGAATCCCAGAACACTCTTAAAGCCTTCAATGGCTCCAGTTTTAAGACTTACAATGTTCTCCCTTCGTTGCCTATCATGTTAGAAGGTAAAATGGTCCAAGTTGAAGTGGAAGTCTTCGATGCTCCCCTTGATTATAATCTTCTGATTGGCCGCAGCTGGATCGATTCTATGCGTGTCATTGTGTCAACACTTTTTCGTGTAGTACGTTTCCCTCATCAAGGAAAGGTTGTCACCGTTGACCAACTTGCCTTCTTCAATTTCGATACTCGTACTGGCAACGTACCGTTTATTTCTAAAACCTCGTCGGGTTATGAGAATGTCGGTGTAGGCCTTTTAAAGGACTCATCGTTAATGGGTACTTTCCCCATTCCTCCGCCCGATGTTCCACGCCCGTTTATCGCTTCTATCAATATGATTTCCACCATACCTCACGAACTTCCTGTGTCTTCCAACCCTTGGATAGTCCCTGATCGTGGAGATCATTTTCGTTTCGGCAACGCAATGTCGTTAAGTCCGTTTGAATCCGCCTATTAGGCCATTCAATCGGCAACACCTTCTACCCCTCTCTTGATGAGTTGTCTGCTGATCCTTTTCGTTTTATTTTTCCCACTGATGAGATGATCATGTCTGTCATGGAGGACACCCCTTGGGATGATGGGCATCATCATTCCATACTTTTTCTGGAGCAACATACTCTTGAGAACTACCAACGGATTTCGAATCCGTCGACTGTTGTTGTCATCTCGATGGTTCCCGCGACTACACATGATGTGTTTGCTGAAGGGAACTTAAGTAATATCTCGCCCACGATTCCCATTGACATATCCATTAAACCTGGGATTGTTGAAAATGTCCATATTGGTGCTTCGTGTTCCGTTGACGAAATCGTCACCTATACGTCTCTGTTCAAAGAATTTCGTGACATCTTCACCTGGTGTTACAAAGAGATGCCTGGTGTCGACCCTGCAATTGTTGTACATGAGATAAAGACATACCCCGGTGCTAAACCCGTCCGGAAACGCCTTCGTCCAGTTCACCCACGTAAAGCGACTGCTATCAAGCTCGAAGTTGAAAAACTTCTAAAAGACGGCTTTATTTATCCGATGGCTCTTACAGAATGGGTTTCCAATCCTGTTCCGATTGATAAGAAAGGTGGCAGTATTCGTGTATGTGTTTACTATAGGGATATTAACAAAGATTTTCCCAAGGAGAACTTTCCTACCCCCTTCGTCGATCAGATTGTCGATGACTGCGCCAGAAGTGAAATCTTCTCCCTCGTGGATGGTTTCTCCGGCTATAATCAAATTAACATTGCTCCTGAGGAACAACATAAGACTGCCTTTATTTGTCCTTGGGGTACTTTTGCTTATAGGAAACTCCCTTTCGGACTTAAGAATGCGGGCGCCACTTTTCAACGCGCTATGTCTTATGCTTTTCATGATATAAAGCATATCGCTCAACCCTATTTGGACGATTTACCAACTCACTCTATGCGCTAAGTCGATCACCCTACCCACCTCCGCGCCATTTTCGTTCCATGTCGGTTCTACCGGATATGTTTAAATCCTCATAAGTGTGTTTTTTGCATAGAATCCGGCCGTCTTCTAGGTTTTATCATTTCACGTCAAGGGATCCGGGTGGATCCTATTAAGGTTGAGGCAATTCTTAATCTCCCTCCTCCTTCTACACTGCGCCAGTTGCAAAGTTTGCAGGGGAAAGCAAACTTTCTTTGTCGTTTTATCCCTAATTACGCCGAGATCACTCGGTGTTTTACGCGGCTACTAAAGAAAGATTCAGACTTCATCTGGGATATCGTTTCCAACCATGCTTTTGAAGCTTTGAAGTTGTCCCTAATGCGAGCTCCGCTTCTCTTTCCTCCTGATTACAGTCGCAATTATTTCCTTTATCTTGCTACCTCAGAGTACACTATTGGCATGGTTCTCGTCCAAGAGGATGATGTGCATGGTGAACATGTTGTTTACTACTTGAGTCGAAGTCTCACACCAACTAAAATCAAGTATCAACATGTCGAAAAACTGGCTTTGGCTGCCATTCAAGCCGTCCAATGCTTCCGGCACTATATCCTCTCACGTAAGACTACGATGATTTCTCATTGCAACCCTATGCAACATATTTTGACACGTCAATTGCTAGGGAGAAAATAATCCAAATGGATTGTGATACTCCAGGAGTCTAACTTGGGTTTCAATCATGCCAAGTCGAAGAAATCCTTAGTTTTTGATGAATTGATATGCGATTTTCCTCACTCTGCAACGGAAAATGTAGCAGTAAATTCATTACCCGATGAATCTCTTTTCCTTATTAGCACTGACGATCTTTTGTATGGGGATATCATTATATATCTCCAAACCCATAATTTCTGACCTGCTTTGTCTAGTACTGAACGATGTCGCATACGCTATCAAGCTCGTCAATACATTATCCTCGGGGATACTCTTTACCGTCGGGGAATTGCCTCTATTTTTTGACGTTGTCTGACGTTTGATGAAGCCGAGAAAGCTCTGAATGACTACCATTCCAGAGCATGTGGTGTTCATATGTCTGGGTATGCTACTGCCCAAAAGATCTTACGCACAGGGTATTTTTGGCCTTCTTTGTTTAATGACTGCATTACTGCCATTCAGAAATGCCATGCCTGCCAAACCTACAATCAGAAAATTGTGTCACATCCTTCTCCTCTTCACCCTGTGGTCTCAGTTGGTCCCTTTGCAAAATGGGGCATCGATTTCATGACATGTCACCCTCACTCGTTCGGGGGGCATGGTTACATCATTGTAGCCGTTGATTACTTTACGAAATGGGTCGAGGCGATGCCGACATTCGATAACACTGGCAAGACTGCAGCCTTGTTTCTTTTTAACCATGTCATAGCTCGTTTTGGTGTGCCCCAAGCTATCGTCATTGATCACGGTAGCCACTTTAGAAATTTTATGATGTCTGAACTTACTAAGAAGTTGGGTCTTCGTCATGATAACTCAACGCCCTATTATCCACAAGCTAATGGTCAAGTCAAAGTGATCAACAAAGTTCTCATAACTATGCTTCGACGGATGATAGGAATTCATAAAACAAGTTGGCACACAATGTTGTTTTCGGCATTGTGGGCGTATCAGACATCTGTTAAGTCTGCTACTGGGTTTATGCCTTTTCGGTTAGTCTATGGTGTGGAAGCCATTCTTCCTATAGAATGCGAGATACCCTCTTTGAATCTAGCTGTCGAACTCTTACCCAATACTTTTGCTGAAGAGGAACGTCTATTGTATCTAATGCAATTAGACGAAACTCGACGTGATGCCACTCTAGTAATAGAAGCCCAGAAAAAATGTGTCAAGGCACAATATGACAAGCATGTCAAGCCTCGCGTTTTCTCCAAAGGAGATCTTGTCCTTCTCTATGAACAGAATCGAGATGTGTTAGGAGATGGAAAATTTGAACCCATGTGGAGAGGTCCTTATATTGTTCACCTTGTTTTGGAAAAAGGAGCATACGAGCTGGTAGATTACGATGGTATCCATTTGAGTGAACCCAGGAATGGGTTGTACTTGAAGAAGCACTATGCATAAATCATCTGTGCAAAAGTACTTGTATTTTAATGTATCATACTTTGTATGTGTTACTATAGTTTTCTTTGGTCGTTATCTGGTCTCTGCCCTTATGTGATGTTGTGTTTGATTTCCAGATGTCGGAGTCTTCGCTACCCTATATTGGCTTCGCTGATGGTGCTATTCGTAGTACTCAGAACCTAGATTCCGCTGCGTGGGAAATCTATGCCCCAACAAACAAACTTGTATCTTTACGAAGTGTATGCCTTGATCGTGCGACCAACAAAATTGCAGAGTATAGCGTCGTTATTGAATTATTGGTTGATGTTATCTCACTCGGAATTCGTCATTTGGTTGTGCAACTTGATTCGCAGCTTGTAGTACTACAGTTAAGTAATATCTACTCTATTCGAAGTCCTACTTTGTTACGGGTGTATTTGCGAATTCACCTCTTAGAACGTTATTTTGATCACATTGAATATCAACATATTCCTAGATGTCTAAATACATTAACAGATACATTGGCTAATTATGTATTGGACAGACATTTGAATCATTTATAAATCAAACACATTGAAATCCACACCGTATAAAGTAACCGATAGAAGCCGTCTGTATATATATAACGATCAAAAGAGCTTTTACAAAATTTTGTCCGAAGACCAAAATGTCAAAATTGGAAGCTTATAGCTTCTACAAAGTGACGTCATTGATGACGTTCACGATAACACACAACTATTATAGCAACTCTACAGAGTAGTCGACTCATAGATGCTGATACCCCTACAGTGTGACGTTGATCGCGTCATGGAACCTCTTCCATAGTCATATCTGGAATGTCTGTTGTCAGGCCCTCTAAGTTATGTTCCACCACGTGATAATCCTCAACATATTGTGGTGTTGCTGCTACCTCTCCTCGCCTATGGATAGGAGAAGTGCCAGGAGGTCTATACATTCCAACATATGTGTTATCACCAAACGATTTTGTATTAGTTTTCCGACAAATATATAAAACAAAAACATTTGAATATGATAAAAATTCAAAAACATTTAAAAAGTGAAAATGTGTGTACTTCTTACCAAGGTCACCCCACTGAGCATCTTCTGGAAATTCCAAATCCGGATCTCCTTGGAGATCCAGTCCAGCATAAGCGTAGTCATCAACCATCAACATCTGTGGTTGAAGCCAATCAAAGAACGTATCATCATATTTGATGATAGGTCCTGCTACGTGTTGGGCCATGAGCCGACACCATCTCAGCATCTGCGGATATCTGGGAGCCGGTAAATTCCACTCCACATTTAGCCTCAGTAATGGGACCCGCTCTAGGAATAAGGATACCATCAAAGATCCATACCTGAATTGCTTCAGGTCACCCCGCCTACATTTTGTTAATTTCCTTTTTATACTGCGCAACACTACATCTGCCCAGTTGAACACTCGAGGCTCAGTACACTCAATAGCGTAATGGAAGTAACTTTGTAATTACATATGCGGAGCAAAACTCCCATCCATCCGCGCTATATTGAAAAGGATAGTACGGAGGGTAAAGTCTGTTACCCCCCAGATAGCCACTTTTCCTTTCTTTCTCTCGGCCTCGGGTACGCAGTGTATACGGCAGTACTCACTCATCGGTAGCCCACCACCTCTACTACCTGTCAGGCTCACATAGTATCCTCGTCGGGATAATCCGGTCAAAAATTAAACATCCTCAATGTCTAAGGACAATGTGTGGACCCCCACATGAAACACCTGCTGATATGGATCCCACATGTGAACCAGGTACTCTAAAAGTTTGACTTGGGCCCTCATGTCTGGGATGCGAAAGTATTTCAAGAGCCCGTAATCTCTCAATGAAGCTATGGTAGGAGGATGATTCTTGGCCATTTCATTATCCTCTTCATGTTCCCTTTCACGCCACTCAAGCACCATGTTTTTGGCCAATTATCTGCACAAGGAACAGAATAAGAGGATTAATAACTTTTTTCATGATTTGTATATTTTTCATTGGCTACAAATTTTAAAAAAAATTAGCTTTGTGGTTCTCAGAGGTGCCCCATTTTCACAGTGCGAGAACCTCGCAGGTGGCTTAAGGCTCACCTACGAGAATGCATCATTCTCGTAGGCCCCGTATGGCTTGCCTGTGAGAATGTCAACGCGCATGTAGGGCTTGAAAAAACAAGTTCAAACTAAACATTTAACCAATGAAATCACAAAATTCAACCATGAAAATGTCAAGGACAAAGAGCTTACCTTAATGTTGCAGACGGCTCGTTGAATGGTCTCTCGTAGCTCCTGCAAATTGACGCCACACTCGGATGGTAAAAGAGGGGTTTTTGGAGCTCAATAGTGGAAATGTAAAATGATATGGTAAAAAGGAATATTTACTCATTTTATCTACTTTTACTATGTCATTTTGGGTTTTTTATGCTTATTTATCGATTAAACCTAATCCCTAATATCATATTGAGTTTAATGACTTGCAGGGGTGATGACATTAATGATTAAATATAAGGATATGGACATATTTTTCTTCATTATGGCGTGTTTTTAATTGTTATTATGGTTTTTACATAAAACCTCAAGCGTCGTTTTTGTCCGTTCTTGCGCTCGTAAAAACATGAGAACATGGTCGAGCATACTTTTATCACTTTTTCGGGATCAACAAGGTTATACAAAAAAGGAACCCCCCTGGACTCTTCTTTAAGCTCTTTTCAGACTCTCTAAAACATGAAAAGATTGTCGAGTGACCTTGCTATTTTCATGCTCACTAAAGTATTTGAAGTACGCGTCTGGTGAGCAATAATTTATCTCTTTTTTAGTCACATTCAGACTATTTTATGAAAAAGGAACTGAGAGAGTTCTCTTTTAAGTGTTTTTCCAAACTCTATAATCTTGAAAAACCTTCGATTTTTCTATCTCTGGACTCGTTAAACAAACATTGACAGACCCGTGATGGGACCGAACCACTC
>ML782104.1:146312-174370 GCA_009831015.1 Picea engelmannii | reverse complement strand
AACCACTCCTTCTTAGGGTTCGTTAAACATACTCCGAGGGACTCATCTGAAGGATGAGATTACATCAACAAGCATATGTTATCCTCCTCAAGCTTGCGTAAAAATAAAGAGGTACTCGCCAGAAATGGTGGGGGGAAATTTGGGAAAGGGATATGTTTTCATCATCATATTAATTGGCAGTAAGTGTCGCTCTTGAACATGACACCCCCTATTCATCATTTGAAGCCAGTTTGGGAAATCCATTTGGCTCTCATTCGATTTGCTACAAGGTCATTCCCTGTGTCGTCTTTGAGTCAATGCTGCCAAATCATTGGTCGTGTCGTTCATATGTTCAAGGGAAATCCATATGAAACCTATATTGAGTCGGCCATCTACAGTTATCCATTCTCTCCGTGTCGACCTTCCCTGTGTCCAGTCCAATTCACATCATACTCTGCTTCACCTTCAAAATCTGTTACTCATTTCGTGTCATTGATGGGGGATACATCAAGGCCCTCCTATGACAAGTTTTGTTCCATTGACTTCAGGTCATTATCCGGAGTCAAGATTTAGAAATTATTTAGTACCTTGGAGCTTGCATGCCTCAATGGCAAGTTTCTTCGCTTTCGACAGTGGGTTTACGTCATTGACCCCTAATTGAAAGATTCCATCGGATGTTCGACTTCAACTCATTTATTCACACTCGATGGATTGTACTATGGTACCTTGGGAATCATTGACATCAATGGTGATTTCCCTCGCACTTGTTAGCGGTTTCATCAATGACCGGTAATCAAGTGGTTTCTACCATGTTCGACTTCAACACATGTAATCACATGGTTAGATTCGTATTTTGGGCGACGAGATTCAAGACCCTGGAGATCATCTTTGTGATCCAGGTTTTGATGGAGTATGTATAATTTGCGACACATAGATCCACTGTGTATGTCTCGTGGCTATGTCGTCTTGATTTGTAATTTCTTGCATAGATCCACAGTGTATTCCAGTGGCTATGCTATATTTTGACGGCATGGATCCACAGTGTATAATTGGTGGCCATGAACCATGTCTATAATGTCATCAGTCTGTGATCTGAGTATGGAAAATCCTACCTCAGAATTGATATATATGATATTCTGCAGATGCTTGGTTGTTCGCAGGTTTCCAATTAGGTGTGCTCCTAGTTCCCGACACACACATGTGGCTTACAAAGTCTATCGATTGTCACTGGTTCCAACCTCATACTTTGGGGGGAATTCTGTTACCCATGATTTTGGTTATCATGATGATGTATTAATGATGGTATATTCAGGCTCTTCATAAGAACTTTCTCCTGAGAAAAGTTACTTTCTTCTATTTCCAGAAATATCATTTTTTAAGGAGGTTCGCAGGCTACTAGTATATTTGCCTACGAGAATGCATGATTCTTGCAGGCTGCCTTAAGCCAGGGTGCGAGAAGTTTGCACTTTGTTGAACTGCTAGGGTGCGAACTCTTTCTAAAGAAAGGGAAAAGATGAATTCTCGAAGTTTCTAGAAGGGAATCTTCTAAAAGGATGAGATGGCATTCGAATGGTTATCCTAGTACTGGATTCCTTGATATTTTGGGATCATTCTTATCCAAGTAACTAATTCATTCTCTCCTATATATTGAGGTAATTCTCATGGAAAAGGTTAAGAAAACATGGTTAAGCAAGATTTATTGGAGAATTGGTGAAATATTATGTGAAAGATTGAAGCTTGAACAATAGGCTAGGAAACTCCAGCAAAGACATCATAAGGGTTTTGATCTTCTTAAGTGAGCAAGTGTGTGTGTTGGAGCCAAGGGCCATCGAAAGTAATTTTGCGACATCAAGGCTCAGGTTGTAATCTTTACTTTCCATCAATATGATACAGTAATATGTCCCTTTCCCATAAAGTTATTTCCACTTTATTGTATAATTCCTTGATCATATACATATATTGAATTTTGACTATATTGAGTTGTCTTCACTCCAATTGGTTTGAGTTGTCTTGGTCTTGACTGCACAAGAGCATTGGAGCGAAGCTGAAGCAACAAATACCATAGGAAGCAATAATAAGGTATGTTCTTAGTTCTAGCCTCGTATTTAATTCAATGGTCGAAATCTAGGGAAAGAGTCATGTTCTGTCTTGCTTTGTTCTAGATCCAGGTGGATCTAGGGAGATCGGTTTGTGTCCGCACTTACGGATTCATCCAATAATAGTAACCACCTACAACAGAAGACAAATAAAACCAACGCACAGTATTTTTAGATAAACCTATCTTGGTCAAAACTACAGAACCGACATCCTCACGACCTTGACCCTTTTCAGTCCAGAACACTGTCTATGGTTTTCACAAGCATCATATCTATCATATATCAAGAGCATAACAAAGGATAAGGGAGAAACCATAATGGAGTCCTAAGAATTATCAACGGTTAAATAACAAAAAACAAAAAAAAAAACCACCACTGAATGTCGATAAAACATCACGTTCAAGAACTCTGAAGGTAAACAAGATACATTACTAATACGGAGAGTCAATTAACAAGTGTTGAAGGATGCTTACCTTGCAAGGATTCCGACCAATGCTCTCCAAGCGTTCCACTTCACCATTTTAAGCTCTAGTTAACGAATGACGGCCTTGAAATCAAGCCAAGTAGTAATGGAGGTAGACTCATAGTGGTTTCTTACACGCAAGGTCAGAAAGGAATGAACAAAACGATAGTGAAACCTCAAACGAGCCTAGTAATGGTGATGGGTAGGAAACTATGTCGAGGGCCAGGTGACCCTTATGAGGTGGCGAGAGCATAGTGGGCACAAAGGCTAAGTGCTAGCCAAGGAGTAAGCCATAGGATAATTCTTAAATGTCGTGGGTATAGTAATTAAACCAGATAGCAATACCGTGCCACCTTATTTATCATCAGAGTTATGATGAAGGACAAGCATAGGCCAATTAGGTTTTAGAACGCACATAGTTTTATTCGAGTTACACAATTTAGTTCTTACTTATACCCTCGATGCCACTTGGACCAAGTTAGTTACCATGTGATCGATCGACAGTAATATTGATGTAAATTACTCATAACCTTAATAAAAGACAATCGGGCTTGTTAAAGGGTTACATCATTACACTATGCGTTTGCGTGAATAGGATAGGAAACCTATAGCATTTACAAACACTTTGTGCTATTAGAATGAAAGGACCAAGGCGGGTATAAGCCTTAGGTAGTAGATTATATCTTCACTCTATTGCTAAGGTAGAGTTAACTTTTTCATGACAAACATGTACACTTAGTTATGTGTATGTAACTTGCATCCTTGTCAAGAAGCGGTAGGATTAAGCTATGGATGCCAAGGAATTAGTGGAACCTTTCTCACATATAGTTATGATTGTTCGATGGTTTTCCTCTTTTCGACAAACGATAATTATAATGACTAAATTTAAATATATATATATATATATATATATATATATATATATATAATTTTGGGAAACGTTACAAAAAGCCTCGTTTATGTATGAGGGAATTGTATTGTGACTGTGTATGTGAGTGAATATTTTATTATGAGAAATGAAACTATGAGAAAAGAATATGAAGTTACAATGGGTATGGTGTAGGTTGTATCCCTTCATTTGTTGGATAATAATAAAGGAAGGACTGGAAATTTCTATGGTGGATGTAGCCCACATTTGGTGAAACACGTATATCTGTGTATCTATTGTATTGTGTATCTTCTATGGTTTATTTACACATCTTCTTTATTTTATTGCTCTCCAATCCTCTTTTTATAATATTAAACCTTTCAAATACTTTAGGTTTCTTCGTGGGGAAATATATCCAAGTATTCCTCGAGAATTCATTTATAAATTAGACATAGTACACATATTTTCTCATTGATGGAACTAACATAGGTCCAAGCACTTCACTATGCACCGGCTATAAAATTTTGTTTTCCCTCATTTCACTAGAGGGTAATCTTACTCAATTATGCTTCCCATATACACAATGTTCACAAAAATCAAAATCTAGAGTCTGAACAGTTAGACATACCTTCAATCATATCTTTATCGTGTAGTAGTCGAAATCCCTTCTCTCTGAAATGCCCTAGTCTTTGATGCCACAACATAGACTTTTCTCTAGAGACTGTAGGAGTTTTTTCTTCTACAAATCCAATATGAGGAACAATGGAATTATTGCATTGATAATTGATAGTTCTTCTTTGTAGTTTATACAAAGTTCCAATCATCATCCAGTTTATACATAGTTCTTTTGTATAGTTTTTACCTCTGCATCATCCATTTTTCTTACAAAAATCAAATTTATGGCCAATCCTCGGATGTGCAGAACACCAAGATGCTTTATAATCCTTCCATCCATGAGCTTCAACTTGACTTTTCCTCATCCTATGATTTTGGTTGTTGAGTCATCACCTAGATCACACTTTTCATATTCACTCATTTTAGGGATTCATATGAAAGGATGCACCTCAGTCAACCAACCATGCCTCATTATGTGCATGTGTTCTTGTTGAAGCCAAGTACACATCCCCTTCCTTCTTCTAAGAATGTTTTTACCTCGATCCACTGCCATCCAATGATATCTCTCTACCAAAAGATCTTTCATCTTGAGCTTCCATAGCTCAAAAAATTTCCCATTAATTTTCTCGATCTCTATTTTTGAACTTCTCGCCAGTTATTTTCACTCAAAGAATCAATACAATATATCTCCCATTGTAACAAGAATTATCACATACCTAATCCAAACCCCTAACCTCAGAGGCATCCCTCTAAAGCCAATAATTGCTTTGATACCAAATGTATATTTTAATATTGTACAATTATTTATAGCAAAAATATTCTCAATAAAAATAGAAAAGATACAGTTGTATGCACACACACGCACACACACACATTTTACCCTAGAAACCAAGACTAGGAAAACCAACAACTTATTTAGACTCACACCTCTAATCGTCTATTCATCATCTTCTTCATTGTTTACAATACAATATATATATATACGATCTTATGGCATCCAAACCCCTAATCCATTGAACCGGATTAGTTAACAACCCAAAATCCTCAACCGGAATTAGAAAACCATCGACAAAAAACATGTGTCGAAAAACTTCTAAAAATAGATGCAAAAAACCAACAAAAAACATACCAATTTTTTTTTTCTGGGGGATCCCGCCTCCGAACCCCTACAACCCTCCTCGCTAGGGGATGCAAAACAACCCCCAAAACTCCTTTGCTCCTATATTAATGCATGGTACAGGGAATCAATTTTGCAAAGAATATGACACATACCCAACATTTTATATATATATATATATATATATATATATATATATATATATATAATCAATGAACAACATAGATATGGTCAAGATACTAACCTCCTCCATGGAACTCTCATGTCCACTAGCCTCCATCATCCTATAAATAATATTCTCATAACTAAACCATCTATGAGGCTCACATGAATTTATACTCTGTCCATGTGCCCTCTTCTGACTGCAGTTTACTATAGAGCATCAAGATCTATCCCCTCTACCAACTTCGCATGTAGGCACCTCCTACCAAGATAGTGCTACAAAAATACCATGATGGACCAAGCTCCAATTCAAGGTTGATATGAATAATTGTGTCTGTGTGATGCCTTCTGCAATAGGAGGATGTTGAGCAGGGGGGTTAGGTCTTCACCTAGGAGAATGAGGACCTAGCACTGCATCATGCCTAACATTCTATCTATCATGTGCGGACCCAGGACCAACCCCTTGGAATTCACCAATGTCAAAGTAGTTGACATGGTGACCCAACATCAGCTCTACCCATAATTTTCTAAGGAAAGATAGAGGCACCTCCCTATTCTTGCAGGGAGGTTTTTCAACCACCACAAATCACCTATCCATCAAATTATCCTTAAATTGTTGGTGGATGCATCAATCCCTACAAATACGTCTCTTTGTGATTGGTGTTTGTATTTCGGTTCTAGGATCAATAAATAGTGACATCAATTATTATTTTGTAATGTTCAAGTCTCTCGCTTGGTTTTTATCAATGCTAATCCATTAATATTCAAACATTATATCCCTGTAATCATAAATATTGGTTAATTTCCATGGGCACTTGTAATGAACGATACAATGGCGTCCAAGGAAGTAGCTAATAATAATCAAGAGGGCTCTCTAGTACTCCTTATGTGTTGGAAAAATGATCGAAGAGATCTCAACCCTTCATCAATTTATGTGTTTATGTTTGTTGGTTGTAGGTTGGGGTTTGGTGTGTCTTCTTGTGGTTGTATCAAATTTTGGTTTTCTCCAAGTTCCATGTTAATTATTGTGTTGCAATTTAATAATGGAATTTATATAAATTAGGTTGATTTTTAAAATTAACTTAGAAAATTACAAAAAACATGAAATTAAATACTCTAGGAAATTTTAAAAACATGAAATTAAATGTGAATAAATATCGGGAATCCCTTGGAGACGACATCAAGATCATTTGAACACTTCGTCAACAAATGATAGGGCTACAATTCGCTCTATAATCTCTCAAGCGCAAAGCGCAATTGGTCAATTGGTGGAATGGGCCAAAAAAAGGGCCATGGGCCCTTTTAATCAGCCCCAACACGAAATCTTACGCATTCCTAAGAATGTGTGTGTGTTTCTACCGACAAGTTGTTGTGACATCTTGGGTGGTGGTTCGAGGTTTGTCGAGCCTGCCACATCACGAATGCATGTGAGTTCACGTTTTTGCCTGAGTCCACTCATGTTCACCGGGTTGCGACTTTTTTGTCCATCAACTTCATGCACATGCCCATTAGCAATATAAAAAATAAGTAATCTAAACTTATTAAGAATTGATTGAAATGATCCTTTTATGACCTCTCAAACTAACGGTGGATAATTTGATATTTTTAGTCTTAAATTAAAATTTAGTAGGAATTATTTGGATCTTAATAAAATGATAGTCCATATAGTGGTCTATCATGACACAACTTGACAAGGCCTAATGGATATAGCCTAAGTGGGCCTAATGGTTAAGAACATCTGTTTCCTCTTAGGAGGTCACAAGCTTAAATCCAGAGGGATAGGATATGTATACCTGTAAACATTACCCATCAAATCCTTGGGTAGAGAGGGCCCATTGTCTCACAAACAAGGGGTCTCATACGCCAATTATTCATATTAATATTAATATTAATGATTTCACTAATTGTACCTCCCATAGGTAAATGGAATAGTGTTGGCATAATAAATGATAAGGACCGAGTCGCCATGTGTGTGCCACCTATTAGAGAAAATGTATTTACATTTTCTCTAATATTTCCCCACCCTACCCTCATATTACCCCACCTCATAATATGAGGGTGGAGGTGAGGCAAATATTAGAGAAAATGTTATTTGCCCTATCCCACCCTCATATTACCCCACCTTTACATTTTCTCTAATATTTAACCCACCACATTTTCTTTAATATTTGACCGACCACAAACTCATATTACCTACCCATTACCCACCCTATATTATTATTAATATTAATATTAATGCAAGATGTTATTAATAGTTTTAGGTAACTATAACCTAAAAATTGATTGGGTGGAAGTGGAACTAAAAAATCAAAATCTCTGCCCAGATTCATTCGTACGATCGAGGTATCAAAATATCTGCGCAGAGTCGTTCTCCGCTTTAAATAATATTCGAGTCATATAGTTTTAGGCGGCTCCGGGGAACAAAACCCCTAAATAAGTCGTTACTACCTGCGTTTAGTGTTCGCCTTTTTTATTTGCACCTGTGCTGCTCACTGCCTTCCATTTTCCGCTCTGAGTTATCATGGCGAACGATCATGCGGCGAAGGAAAGGAATTCAGACGAGCAGCAGCAGAAGGAGATTTACACGTACGAAGCACCTTGGAACAATATATACGCCATGAACTGGAGCGTCCGCAACGACAAGAAATATCGTTTGGGAATAGGGAGTATCTTGACCTGAAGAGCGTGTTGAACAATAACAAAAACTCAAGTTCCTACTGCAAGTCTCTCACTTCCTTCGACTGGAACGAATACGACCCAAAACGGATCGGCACGTGCAGCACGGACACGATCTGCACCATCTGGGACATTGATAAAGAGAGCGTGGACACACAAATGATTGCCCACAACCAGACGGTCTACGACATTGCATGGGGAAACGCGAGTATATTTGGCACTGCCAGCGGCGATGGGTTCGCTAGGATCTTTGATACGAGGAACAAGGACAATTCGTTAATCATCTATGAGAACTCCCAGCCTGGCACTCCCCTGATCAGATTGGGATGGAACAAGGACCCCATGTACATGGCTACTACAATTCTAGGTAGCCCGAAGGTTGTTGTTCTGGATATCAGATGCCCCGCCGTGCCTGTTGCAGAGTTAAACAAGCCCCGCCGTGCCTGGGCTCCTCATAGCTCCTCCCACATCTGCTCTGTTGGAAACGACTCGCAGGCGTTCATATGGGACCTTTCTAGCCGCATGCAAAGTGAGCCAGTTGATGTTAAGGGTGGTCTGGATCGTATTCTGGTTTATAATGCGGGGAATGAGATAGATCAGTTGCTTGGCTTGCCATCACCTACTCAAACAAGCTGCAGATCTTAAGGGTTTAAAAAATCTGGTGAGATGATGTAGACCTAGTTTTCATTATTCTGCGAAGCTCTTTATAGAATTTGTGTAGTTGACTGAATCATTATGTTGTGTTGTTGTTATTGCCTTTAGGTTTACGGTTTTGTTGGTAGAGCAAGAAACCAAATGAGGCGGACATTGGCTTTAGATTAGGGTTTTATTGACAGATCAAGAACTGTGAGGTGGTACCTGTTTGAGGTTGACAGTTCAATAGTATGGTGATCCTCAAGTTCAATAGTATGGTGATCCTTAAGCTCTTTATAGAATTTGTGTAGTTGACTGAATCATTATGTTATGATCATTATGTTATGTTGTTGTTATTGCCTTTAGGTTTAGGGTTTTGTTGGTAGAGCAAGAAACCAAATGAGGAGGATATTGGCTCTAGATTCAGGGTTTTATTGACAGATCAAGAACTGTGAGGTGCTACCTGTTTGAGGTTGACAGTTCAATAGTATGGTGATCCTTAAGTTTAATAGTAGGGTGATCCTTAAACTGTCATGTATGATTCAAAAATAATTTGCATATTTTTCAGTTTCCGATATTCTTTAATAGGCATTCAGCTTGGTGATAACTTTTTAAAATAGGGCATTCGTTCAGCTTTTGTATTTTTTGACCAGTGAGAGGGCATTCATTCAGCTTGGTGTTGTTGTATAACAAATTTGTATTTAGCATCACGGAGAGTGTTTTTATTTTTTTGTATTTAGCATTAGTGAGAGTGTGTTTATTGTTTTTTTATTAAATGGAAAAGTGGATTTAGCAGACATGAAAGTGTGTTTATTGTTTTGTATTTAGCACCAGTGACAGTGTGTTTATTGTTTTATTTTGAAATGAAAAAGTGGATAAACAAATTAGTAATAGTGAAAGAGGAAAAGTGTTGTTTTATTTTGAAATGACAAAGTACAACTAAAAAATCAATTTATCTAAGAAATAATTAATGATACATTTTAAATTTTATTTGAATGAAATTGGAAGCCACCTCATGATAACTATAGTATGGAATTGATATATGGTATATTAATATTAAAAATAGAATTTTAATTTTGAGTTCTCTATATTGGAAACCTTAAATTGCTTGTTATAACCCTAAATTGCTCTGCATATGCATACCTCGGTCTCATTCCACATCTAGACATAAGAACAGTGAAACTTTGTGAGTTTCACATCCCTCCTTGCCCCAAGCATTTGCAGCCCTTTTGCGAGAATTGCCTTAGAATTCCCCAATTTGCTTTCCTTCCTCCATCATAAACTCATTATACTTTCCAAGAAGAAGGTTGAGAGGAGAAGCTTATCGGAGGTGCACTTGGAGCTTGGTGAAGAGGATCCCCAGGTTGTGGATAGATGAAACACTAAAAAGGCCTTGGATAGATGAAGAATCATTTGCAATGGACTTAGAGCACTGGAATATAGCTAGGGGGACCACTCCCCTATGATTCCATTGCATGGAAAACACTTTGCTCGAGGATCTCTGAAACTAGGGTTTTTCTCACTAAAGCTCAATGCAATTTCTGAACCAGGGGTTGATTTTGAAGAACACCATTTTGAGAAATTTTGGGTAGCATGGTCACATGGTCCTTGGAAAAAAATACTTTTTGGAGCTTACAAAACTCATTTATTTCACTCATTTTTTATTTTATGCCTTTGGACCAAATTGTCAATATGTCCATGAATGGCTTGAGGAGGCAAGTTGCAATTCACCATAAATATGTAACCAACCCTCGAATGGATAAATCGTTATCATAATTGAACTTGATGCACCATATTACAAATAGGGGGAAACCTCCCCTGTGATTTTGTTTCCTGTAAAATGGTTTGTTCAACGATCTTCAGAACTAGGGTTTTTTTGAGTAAGGCATAATGCAACTTCTAAACTAGGGATCGATTTTGAAAAACACTGTGTCGGGTGATTGTGGGTAGCGGCCTTCACCAAAATTTTTTTGGGGAGCTTACAAAACTCAATTATGCTGCTTAGTTTGAATTTTATGCCTTGGGACCAAATTATCAATATGTCCCTGAATGGCTTGAGGAGAGTCACAACTTTCCATAAAACTCTAGCTGGCCTCCAATGGATGAACCATCAATTTATTTGGACTACTAACACCAGATTATATCTAACGTGGGGCCTCCCATGTGATTCCCTTGCTTGGAAAATGGTTTGTTCAAGGATCTATGGAACTAGGGTTTTTCTTACTAAGGCACAATGTAGTTTCTGAACTAGGGATAGATTTTGAAAATAGTGTGGTCACATGGTCCTTATAAAAAAACACTTGCAGGAACTTATAAAACTTAATTATGCCACTTGGTTTGTATTTTATGCCCCCACACCAAATTGTCAATATGTCCCTGAATGGCTTGAGGAGGCAAGTTGCAACTCGCTATGAAACTCTAACAAGGACTCAGATAGATGAATAGTCAGTTGTTTTGGAAGTGTTACCTCTCCTCTATGATTTTGTTTCCTGGAAAATGGTTTGTTCAAGCATCTCTAGAACTAGGGTTTTTCTGAGTAAGGGACATTCCAATTTCTAAAATATGGGTCAATTTTGAAAAACATTGTCAATATATTATGGGTAGCTTGGTCACGTGGGCCTTGGCCAAACACACATGTGGAAGCTTATAGAACTCAATTATTCTTCTCAATTTGGATTTTATTCCCCTAGAACAAATTGTCAATAGATCCCTGAATGGCTTGAGGAAGCGAGTTACAACTTTCCATAAAACTCTAATTGATTCTTCGTTGTATGAACCATCGGTTTATTTGGACTCTAGAAACCTGATTACATCTATGCTTACCCCTCCCTTGTGATTTTGTTTCCCATAAAATGGTTTGTTCAAGGATCTTCAAGACTAGGGTTTTGCTCCTTAAGGGACAATGCAATTTCTGAACTAGGGGTTAATTTTGAAAAACACAGTGCTAAGTGATTTTGGGTAGAGTGGTCATGTGGTCCTTGACCAAACACACTTACAGAATATTATATAACTCAACTAAGATGTTTGGTTTGGATTTTATGCCCTTAGACCAAATTGTCAATATGTCCTTGAGTGGCTTGAAGAGGTAAGTTGAAACTTGCCATAAAAATCTAACCAGACCTCTCATGGATGAACAATTAGTTTCATTGGACTCTTGACACTCTTTTATAGCTGGGGGATACCCTATGATTTTGTTTCCTAGAAAATGGGTTGTTCAAGGATCCTTGGAACTAGGGTTTTTCTAAGTAAGGCACGGTGCAATTTCTAAACTAGCGGACAATTTTGAAAAACACTGTGTTAGGTGATTGTGGGTAGCATGGTCATGTGGGCCTTGGCCAAACACACTTTCAAGAGCTTCTGGAACTCAATTATTATATTTAGTTTTGATTTTATTCCCCGTGACCAAATTGTCAATATATCTGTGAATGGCTTAAGGAGGCAAATTGCAACTCACCATAAACTTTCAACCAAGAATTTGATAGATGAGTCATGAGTTGTGTTGGACTCATGACACCAGATTACAATTAGGTGTAACCCTCCCTATGATTTTGTTGACCAAAAAATGGTTTGTTTGAGGATATCTCGAACTAGGTTTTTTCTTGGTAAGGCACCATGTAATTTTTGAACTAGGGGTCAATTTTGAAGATCATATCATGTTCTATTCCCTTGTATAAAATATAGGGTTTTACAAATTACAAATTCATTACATGATGAAGATGGAACTTCAATGCACTTTTAATTGGATAATCTTATGGTTTTGATATTCAAGTATTATTTTTCCTTTATCCTCCATTAAATATGTTGTATTGACTCCATATTCCCCAAAGGACGTTGCACTTGGATATGATTGGACATCCCTTTGAGAGATGATGGACCCTTCTTTCACCTTGGATGTTTAACTTTTCACCTTGGACATTGATGTTTATTGATGATGACATCATGCACAAATATTCATGATGACATCATGATCATGATTATTGAACATTATTGATGATGATGTCATGATAACTACTTGTCTTCTTATCTTATTTTCTCATCATCGAGCTCTTATGTAAACTTTTGGAGTGATATTGTGGATGTTTTTCTTATTTTGATGGATGTTTCATGAAACTAGGGTTTTTTCATGCATAGAAAATGTATCTAGTAAGTGGTCTTTTCCAAGCATTTATGTTTTCTTCATGGTATTTAAGTAAGTTATCTATTAAAGTGGTAATAAGTGCATGTTATCATGTTTCCTTGGATAATTCTTGCTAGAAAAACCAAGGAAGGATTACAAATATTTGGTCGAGTCTTACGATTGGATTATCCTAGGGTTTTGATCTTAAAGTATTCTCTTATCTTTAGTGTCCATCAAAGATGTTTTATTGACTCCATATGCCCAATAATTCAATACAACACCAGTCGTTATCATTTTCAAGTGGTATAAAACCCTAGTTTATCTCTCTATGTAACAATTTGCATTGATTGTTTGGAATCATCCCTAACATAGTCATTGCTACAATAATTGCATTTTCAACCATTAAGGCTTGTCATATTGCACTCAATTAATATAGTTTCATGTTATTTATTCATGCAATCATTGGTGGATCGTTTATATGTCTTTTCATTATCATTTGTCATATCTTCATTCGCTTTCTTGTTGATATAGAGATGGTATATTCCTACTGGTGTAAATTTGTTACATGATTAAACATTTAGTCTTATCATGGAGCTATTATGCACACTTTTGTATTGATATAGTGGATGTTTTTCTTATTTTGGTGGATGTTTTATGAAACTAGGGTGTCTTCATGCATAGTAACTTGGTCTAGTAAGTGGTAAGTGGTAGTAACTAGGGTTTCTTCATGTCTAGCAACTTGACAAAGTTAGTTAGTGGTAACAGTGGTCATTCAATGGTGGTGTTGTTGCAAGAGTTTTTAGATGAACATGGTGATGATGAAGCCAGCTATGAATAAGAAAATGATTATTTGAAGGAAATTGGAAAGCACTTCAAGAGGAGACACAAGTATAAATCCTGTTGAATCTTTAGATGAAGAAGTTGGTACATTTTATCTTGATGATGAATTTTATGGTCGAAATAGTTGAAGATGGTAACCCTCCTATTATGATTTAAACAATTTAATTGAATGTGTGTATGTGTGTGAGATGTTCTAATGTATTTAATTTCAATAAAAAAGTCTAAGAAATGAAAACAAGCGTCGAAACACTAGCCATCAAAGACAAAAGTTTGTTGTAATAAAACTTATGATAAAAGACAATGTGTTTCAGAAATATCTTCAATTTATAACAACAACAAGTTAACAGTCCTAAAATCAGTAAATACTTATTGGAAAATATACCAATCAATGAGTAGAATATGTATGGGATGTTAGACAATGATTTTATGCATGTTTTATCATAAAATTAAACTAATTACTTGCAATGTGATCAAGACCCATTGGTTGTAGTAAGATTTATAACAACAACAAATACATGGTTTAAAATGAAAAATATTGATTTCGGATGAGCATGAACTTGCAATAAAGTACAAAAACTAACAAGTCACTTTGAGAGATAAGGTGAAAATTGAGGTTTTATCTCACTTTCAAGTTAAAAACTAGCGTTGTCTTGTTTCCTTGGGGAAAATGGAGTCAAGAAACACCTTAAATGGAAGATATATATCCAAGAAGACTTGGAAGTTTGAAACACTAGGATTGTACCCTGATAGGCCTAGGATTATACCTCACAAAGACTAACCCTCGAAACATAAGTGATTTCCCACAAGCGGTGAGTTATGATTTTTCCATGACATAGTGCTAGCCTCTTGATCAAGTGGGGCAAGGGGACATTAAAGTGAATTTGGATAGTTTGATTGATCAAAGACAAGAGGTTTCATTTTCTATGGTCAATGAATGATCAATAGACAATCCACACAATAGGTTCCATGACTAAGAGGGAATTGAGTGTAATCGTTACATATCAGGAATTTTTTATGGGTTGTTACTACAACTAAATGAGAGGACAAAACAAACCAGGTTGGATGAGATCAATATCCAAAATGCATGTAAATCAAAATCCAAAATGCATGGGAATCAAAGGAACTACTCACACATAGAGGTGTTGCGATCAATGCTCATTGATATATCCGACCATTCAAGTGGCCCTCTAGACTTGAAAAAATGCATTAGTTATAATTTAATATGATTCCTTTTAACTTAACAAATTACATGAGTTTACCTTAATATGGTGTTGGATCCATTTCTCTTGAGATTTTCTTATCCTTCCCCTTTTAGTAATCATTTTACATTTTATTATAAAAAAATATTATCAGTGGAATGGGACACCTGCATATTACACATTGCTTCCACCATAGGAATTACCAAGAAGTGTATGGAAATCCTTAAGATGGAAAGAATCATGCATACCCATTCCTTGTACGATTATGTGATTTTCCCTAGAAAACGAGGAAGAACAAGTTGAGAAACTTATGATCCACATTAATCGTTGACTAGTGTGTTGGTTTACATTGAATTGGAAGATGAAAAAAGTCACACCTTTTGTTTGCGGAATCAATAGAAAATAAACTATCACTTTTTTGTGTAAATATTTGTATAGATTACATTTTGTCATTTAAATCATGTTTATAAGAAGAGATAAGTACAAATATTATAGGGGCATATCAGTAAGGAAATAAAGGGAACTAGTATCCCAACTCTTTTAAGTAGCTTTTATTTATAGATGATGGAACTAACATATATAAATGGTGAGGAGAGAGGTCATTTTGTTATTATTTTAGTACTTGCATTCCTTTTTTTAAATTATTTTTCGATTTGTGCATGGTTTCATGGAAAGATCCCACTATTGGTCACAAGGATGATTGATACTATCATTGCAATATTTTGAAAATGAACATTCTATTTCTTCTTATTTCGAATGCTCTCCTTCAAATATTCCATTTAGTTCTTATATGTTGTATGATGAATTCCATGATAAAACAAACATGGAGGTGAATATCAACGTCTAGATTCAAAATCCAAAACTAAGATTTTAACAACATATACTAAGAGATGGGAGAAGAGAGGCAAATGAAATGGTAGAAACAATAACAACAAGAAGAGGGAATGGGTGGGAGAAAGTGAATGTATTACAATCCACCAATTTTATATAATCCCAAACTAAGATAACATGTATTGATCTTCCTATAGCATGTCACTTAGCTAGCACTGCAAATGCATTTGAGAGAGAATGAATGGACTGTGGACCATAGTAGACTTATAAAAATATAGTGGAGGTTGATTTTTTTTTATGTATTTAGATGAAGTTTTTCCACAAAGATTTGTTTTTTAGTGTTATTTATATAAAACAACATACGAGTGTTATGAAATATAAAAAACTTTTTACTAAACTTTTGGTTTTATTTTATTGGAAGTTTGGATGGTCAAGAACACATGAACATTCATATTCACTTGAATATTTCAAGCACATCATAATCACAATCACCTTCTCCTTTGCTAGATCTAGTGGATGATATTAGTGATAAAATAAACTTTAAAACATTTTCCTTTCCATATCTCAAGTGAACTACTTGATACCAAACATTTTTTGCGATGAACATGCTTGAGCAATTGATAGGGATTTTATGGGAACCCTCATAAAAGTTGATGAAAATTACTGAGAATATGTTTTATATATTGTATATTGATGGTCATTGATCCTTCCATGAACCCTCCTTTGATCGTCTTTTTAATGATAAATGTGGTCCCCCCCTATTATAACCTTGTTGAGGCCTACATGTTATCCCTTTTCGTTGTATTGCTAAGGATTATTTGTTGGGTCTATAAGTATGAAAAAGAAGGAACAACTTTATTTACTTCTCCTAGAAAAACTTGAACCAACATCATCAGATATGTGGCCTATGAAAGGAAAGTAAAATTATATCCCCATACATAATTTTATAGGTTGAATATTTATTAATGACATGGGTATATTTCCAAGAGTTTCAATTTGAAATTTTCATTAAGGAATCATATCTACAAATAAATGTTGAGTGTGATTTCTTTGTGATAGTTGTATCATTACAACTCTACACATGATTCCATGGTTGAACTTTTATGTGGTTACCTTATTGAACACCCTCATCTAGTTAAGGACCCTACATTAATCAACATCAAATAAACAAACACTGCAATAAATACAACATGTGCCATGATATATATATATATATATATATATATATATATATATATATATATATATATATATATATATATTCAAAATCATCTCAATTATATATTTTTTACAAAACGACACATCGTGTCCAATATACAAAATGAAAACAAGTGCCCAAACATGGAAAAGTGACATATGGTTCCCTAGATACAAAATGGAACTTGATGGTCATTATTTGACCACTACCACCCTCACAACTATTGGGTCCATCCTAAAATTTGATATTTCTTCTCTTACTCGAAGCAACACCTTGATTGGTTTTGTGCCTAGGTGTGGTTCATTGCTCCGAAGGCTGGACAAAGAAACAACATTCTTATAAGTTTTTTTCCACAATGAATAAATAGACCTACAAAATGATACTTTGTAATTCAATCTAAGAAAACTCATCATAGATGATATTGACAATCACAAGGGTCTTTCCATCCTTTGCGACCCTAATATCTCAACGATACCACCTTGCAACAGTTAGAAGGATCAAAGCACGAAATTTAAATAAAAATGCATAAAATAAATTCCATTCATGATACATAAAAAATCATCAACAAACAATATCACTGTGAATAACTTGGGCGACAGTGGAGAATCATTAGCAGGTGGAGCACTCAGTTGTACAACCTACTCCAATGCAACATCTATTGTGGTAGCCTCAATGCGTGGCACAATATGGTCTACAAAAGAGACAATTGGTGGGTTTCATATGGGTGCAACTACTTTTGATGCATCAAATGGAAAAGGTTGTGGGGTTGGAGGGTGTATGGATGCATTCCCTATGGATGGATCTGATGGAAAAGGTTGTGGGGGTGGGTGGTGTACAAGTGTAGCCACTGTGGATTGATGGAATGGTCAAGATGGTGGGGGTTGGAGGAAATAATCCCCCACAAGTTGTATGAGGGATGGTAAAACCATAGGGGTGGAAAGAGGTATCCCAAGAGCCGAGGCAGGGTGGCCAAAGAGTGGATTGGACTACCCCTGTAGCTGGGGAAAACAATGGGTGGAATGTTGGTAGTGGTGGTGCATGAAAGAGTGGTGGTGTAGGTGAAAAGTAGTGGATGAAAACAATTACATACACATTTATAATATTTTTATTAGTACAAAAATGTAAAATTCAACCAAAACAATATAACATATTTCACATTTAAACAAGATTTAACTCAACACACAATACATGTGAAAGGGGTGACTTGTCAATCCTAGGTGGACATGGCTCATCACCATATGCTACTGCAACCTATAGAAACACAACAACATTATATTTGAGGATATCATAGAATAAACAAATCAATGTGGTGAATTTATGAAAAGTGACAAATACCTATGTATGTGGTACACCAAATGATCAAGATGCCTCTACTGTTGCATCAATTTTGGAAATTGGCACTGATGTATATATTGGTGTAGAGGGTCTACTATCATAGCATAGCAACTACAAAACATCATAAAATAAGATATGGAAAAAAATACGGAAAGCTATATGTGTGTGTGTTTAAAATTTAACCTTGTATAATTATTTAATGCAAACATATTCTCAATAAAAATAGAAAAGACACAATGGCACACACACACACATTACATAGATATTTTACCGTAGAAACCCAAACTGGGAAAACCAACAATCTATTTAGAGTCTCGCCTCTAATATTTTATTCTTCATATTCTTCATTGTTTAGAATAAAATATACGTACAAGATCTCATGGCATCCAAACCCATAATCCATTGATCTGAAAAGATGTTTTAAATGACAATGGTTGAGTTATTATTCATGTGTTTATTAAGCATTTAGGAAGCTTAATGAAAGAGGAAGAATTATAAAGTAAACATGACAACCATAAATAAATGCATAGATATGAACATAAGCATGAGAAAAACAAAGCATAAAAACACCAAAGTGATAATGAAGTTTGAAAATCTCAGCTACATCTCTGGGCCTTTGTCTCAATGGGTGAGGCTTTCTTATTTATGTTAAAATATTTAAAATTACATCATAACTATGCCAAAAAGGTTACAAACTAATCTGGTCTTGTTCTACCATGTCTTTGGAACCCAACAAAAGAAACGAAACTGAAATTGGATGAATAGAGCTCCCAAAAATGGCTCGTAAAGGTGCTCTCCTCAATAGCTTCCCTGCATAAAAATGGTTTTGGCTTGGAAAATATTCATCATAAACTTGCTCTGAATGTCCTCCTTGGCTTCAATAATCCCTAATTTATATAGATCTGAAGTTTTTAACCATATCCCAACTCCCCCCCCCCCCAATATCTAGCCTAAAAAAGGGCCCAATATCCCGCAAAAAAGACCAAAATCTCTCAATTTTGCTGAAGAAATCATTTAAAAAACACTATCATATAATATTAAACCCACTTCTGATAAATATTAGGGTGTTAGGTCGTCTAGAGAGTCACCGTGTGGCCCTGGCTATTTGGGGGCATTGGACCCCATGCTAACTCAGCCCCTGGTCATGTGCAACGAGCCATATGGCCACGGGATATTCCTCCACGTGCACTAATAATGGGATAATATCCCTAACATATAGCCATTTGTTAAGACCCTGGTCGGTGGGATAGCTCGACTGACTCGGGATAGACTTTATCCCTCATGCCACATGGTCGAGTCTACGGTCATATGGTGTTATGTGGCACGTAGCATAAACTGTGGGCTAGACCATTACCAAATATGCCAAGACAAAAAAAATCATGGTCACAGGGTATGGTCACTTAGTAGCTTACGCCGATGGTTGGGGGCTAAGACCCATCCCTTTTCCACCCAGATATACCAAACATTCAACTTTAAATATATGTTTGATGCTATGGTTAATAAGCAACATGTGTGGGCGGGCTAGCTACCCCGACCCTGCCAAAGCGTTAGCTCGGTGGGAGGTCGCAGGATTGAACCTCATGGAGTTCACAATTTTTCAATACTTTAACCAACCAATGGGTTCCATGTGGAAACCCATGTCTGGGCCACATGGCACCTCACCATTCACTGAAACCAATGCCACATGTCAAAATTTGATTGGACCACTTGTCTGCCCAGTTAGCACACTTGCCCAGTCACTGTCTCCCACATGTCGTATGTATGCCATACGTGTGTGCCACATGTCACCAGAGCAGTGGTGACATGTGTCACTCTCGGATTGGTCCAATTGTAACTGCCATGTCAACATCCAACTATACCCCTACCACGTCAACTGCATGACCAACTTCCATGTGTCACCTCCAGATGTTGCCATATCAACATCAATTTTACCTACCATGTCATTTGTATGATCATAAAACCTGTACATTCAACTACCATGTGGCACTGTATGGATTGCACAGTCATTGTTTTTTTACCTGTTTGGCCAAATGAATAGATCACGATATCTGGAGCATATGACATTCGTTTGAGCCCACTCAAGTTGCATTGGGTTCATATCAATGAGACCTACGCACGTGTCCTTTTTTAGGCCATTCTAAGAACTTTGATTTTTAGGAATTTCTGAGCCCCATCTAGCTCCTTGATCCAATTCTCGATCACACCTCCCCACTAAATACCTTTTGGTCCCCAAAATTGTAGTGACCAGTCATCAAGCTCAGGATAGGCCACCTGTCTTGTTCTTTGTATTTGAATTCTTTCTTGTGCACCTGTCTCATCAAGATCAACTGCAAAACAATCATGATAACTCATAGCATATTGTTAGCCATTTGTGCCCTGTCACATCTTACTGAAGCCACTATAATCCATGTATACAAAATTACTAATGATAGCATAAAAAATATGACTGCAAATGAGCTGATATGTTTGTAATATTTGCACGACATTAGCTTATCTTGAAGCAAAGTGTGATTGATTTTCCATTCTACAATCATCTCCTGTTCTTGCTTAAGATCGATTACTTGATTTGAAACAATTATAGGTGTGTTTCTTGCTTGAGATACCTTTCTTAATTGTTCCATAGTCTGAAGAGTTTTATTTTCCTTTACATGATGAGCATGAACCACATATTCTTGATCTGCTTTGGTTAAATGATATTGATTCTTTTCCCTGTAGAAGATTGCTTTACAACCATACAAGTAAAGACTACCTAAGACCATTCCACATTCACTTAGTGGCACCACATCACATGTTACCTCATCCACAAACATAGATGAAATTGCAAATTTTAATGTGCACTTCTTTGTTATGTGCAATTGATGATTGTTGCTTATCCATTTAAGTGTGTAAGGCTTATGATGTATCTGTGTTTTTAACCTCAATTGCTTAACCAAATCCTCTAAAATTAATTTATATTGAGATCCACTATCTATCAATGTGTCAACCTTAGTGTTCCTCGTGATGACCCTTATGTGAAACAATTTACTTCTAAAATCAAATACTTCACCAATTTTACCTGTCATACCAACCAATGAGACTTTAGATTCATGACCTAAATCTGATCCCAAGTTTGTTGGTAGGGTTGTTGTTGCAAATGTTTTTCTCCCCTTATTTTCCTTGAACCACTTTGGTCTCTTCTCGGAATGCAATTTCCAACAAGGGTCCTCATCATTCCCCTCTTTCTTGCAATGCTTGCAAGAGGGCTTCTTTGCCTTTCTTGCCACTGAATTTTCTTTCTTGCCATTCCAGTTTCGTTTGTCATCTTTCCTTGAAGATGATTCCCCTGATACACCAACACATGTTTTTCCTGCTTCAATGTATGTCTCTTGAACACAAACCTCATCAAGATTATTAGGTCCAAACATGAATACAATATTTCGAATATGTGCAAGTAAACCTCTTATATACTTCATAAGATTTTTTTGGGTATGTAAAGAAATATCTAACATCAATGCCATTTTACAAAAGTCATATGTGTATTCTTGCATTGTTTGTCCTTTTCATAGTTTAAGATCTTTCCATTCAATTAAAACTTTCTATTTATAACCCAAAGGATAGAATTTCTTTCTAAGTGTAGAAATAAAACTTTTCCATGATGGAAATACAATACCTTCTTGTTGCGTTCCATTTTGCAACTTGTTTTTCCACCATATGAGTGTTGTGCCTACAAGTCTAAGCAATGCCAACTTGATTTGAGTTGCCTCATCCTTTATTTTTTGCAACCTAAAATAAATCTCCATTTGTCTGACCCAATTGTCAAGTCTCTCTACATTAACTTCACCATCATACATGGGTAATTCAAATTTAACATCAAGTTTAAGTAAAGGCATTTCATTCTTATGTTTATGGACATGTTTCTTTGCAGTGGATTTAGAACTTAAACTTGAAGAAGAAGGAGAAGGAAGTGAAGATGGAGGTGAAGGAGGAATTTGAGGAGGATCCTCTCCTTATTAAACTTTTCCCTTTGAAGATTCACCTAGATTCGGTCTCTTCTGTTCCAAATAATCCTCATACAAACCCTTTTTCATCTATGACATGGCGAAGAAAGTTTTTCGAAATTCTTTATCATCCTGAGAAAGTCCCTTTTCTGATGCCATATTCTTGCTTTGATAAGTTGTCTTTCTCAATCCAATCAATGGATTATCTTCAACAAGATCACCTTCACCATGATGTATCTTTTCCCTGGTTAACATGCAAAACTCAAATCCAAATGTCAACTAGCATTGATACCACTTGATCCAAAAAGATCTTTTAAATGACAGTGGTTGAGTTATTATGAATTTATCTATTAACAATTTAGGAAGCTTAGTGAAAGATGAATAATTATAAAGTAAACATGACTTCCATAAATAAATTTACATATATAAACATAATCATGAGAACAACAAACCATAAAAACACCGAAGTGATAACGAAGTTCGATAATCTCGCCTACGTCTCCGGGCCTTTGTCTTAGTGGGTGAGGGTTTCTTATTTATGTTCAAAGATTGAAAATGACATCATAATAGTGCCAAAAATGTTACAAACTGATATGTTCTTGTTCTACCAAGTCTCTGAAACCCAACAAAATAAACGACATTGAAATCAGATGACCAAAGCTCCCAGAAATGGCTTGAAAAGTTGCTCTCCTCAATAGCTTCCCTGCATAAAAATGGCTTTGGCATGGAAAATATTCAGCATAAACCTGCTCTAAATGTCCTCCTTGGCTCCAAGAGGACCCATTTTATATATATCTAAAGTTGGTAACCATCTCCCAACTTCCCCCCAAAATTTGGCCTCAAAAAGGGCCCAATATCCCCCCAAAAAGACCAAAATCTCTCAATTTTGTGGAAGAAATAATTTAAAAATCACTATCATATAGTATTAAACCCAATTCTAAGAAATATTAGGGTGAAACCCCTTATTATCTGGACCTCGATCGTATGGAGAGTCACCATGTGGCCCTGGCTATTCGGGTGTGCTAGCCCCCCTACTAAATCAACCCCTTGTCCTGTGCAACGGACCATGTGGCCACGATCTATTCCTCCACGTGCACTAACAATGTGATAAGCTCCCTAATGTGTAATCATTGGTTAAGCCCCTAGTCGGCGGGCTATCCCAAATGACCAAGGCTAACCCTTATCCTTTGCACCACATGGTCGAGTCTCGGGTCATATGGTATTATGTGGCACGTAGCGTAAACTGTGAGCTAGACAGTTACCAAATACGCCAACACAAAACAACTCACGGTCACAGGGTATGGTCTCATAGTATCTTGCGCCAAGTAACGGGTCTATGCCCCAACCCTTTTCTGCCCAGATATACAAAACATTCAACTTTAAATATATGTTTGATGTTATGTTTAATAAGAAACATATGTGGGTGCGCTAGCTAGCCTGACCCTACTAAAACATTAGCTCGGTGGGAGGGTGCGAGATCGAACTTCATGGAGTTCAAAATTCTGCAATACTTTAACCAACCAATGGGTGTCATGTGGCAACCCATGTCTGGGCCATGTGGCACCTCACCATTCACCTAAACTAATGCCACGTGTAAAAATCCGATTGGACCACTTGTCTTCCTAGTCAACACATTTGCCCAGTCAACGCACTTTCCCAGTCACTGTCTTCCATGTGTCGTACATATGCCATATGGGTGTGCCACGTGTCACCCTTGTAGTGGTGACACATGTCACTCCCAGATTGGTCCACCTGTACACTCCACATCAGCATCCAAATGTACCCCTACCACATCAACTGCATGGCCAGCTGCCACATGTCACCTCTAGATTCTTCCATGTCAACACCAACTATTCCTACCAAGTCAGTTGTACAACAGTATGGCCTCTACATTCATCTACGACGTGGGACTGTACAAAATGTATAATCATCATTTTTTTTCCTGTTTGACCCAATGAAGAGATCGCGATATTGTTGGAGTTACTTCACACACACCTAGGATTTATTTTTCCTAAGGTTATTCCTTGTATATTAGTCATAATTAGTCATTATCCAGTCTCGTATATTTTATGGGAGAATATTCCACCTAGAGAATATTCTCTTTCAGTTGACACTTCAGTTTGACTAGTTGAGTTGAGTTTAGATGTTGCATTGGTTTTGTCACCATGCAACATAGGGATCATCATCAACTCACTACTCTTTGTTCAGTCACTTAACTAAATACTAGTTCACTAGTTAATTCAGCTAGGTGGAAGTTCACTCCCGTAACTGCCTGAGAGACTAGACTAGGTGCCAGTTTACTCTTGTAACTATTGGTGTGTTTCCATATCAATCTAGACCACCACTTTGGCTCATTAGTTACTCATGTATCCTATATCTATTGTAAATTATTCACTCTTTGAGAGTGGAATATGGTTAATGAGAATTCATCCATTCTTTCTATCTTGCTTCTTCTTTCTCAATTTCTCTCTGCAAATGTGTGTAGCATTTTATAGCTAGATATATTATGTGTAGGTTCAACACATTTACATGGTATCAGAGCCAATGGAATGCTAAGCAAAAGATACACCAAAATTGTTTTTGCAAGTACAAAAGATTAAAGACAACAAAAAGATAGATTATTTGTCGGAAATACTTCTCAAGCCTCATAACTATTTGGAATGGAAGCCAAAAAAATGTATTCATCTTAGATGCAAAGTCTTGTACCAAATAACCATGGAAATGGAAGTAGAGCCTGATTCTGTCGATGAGAAAAATGACTTTCTCAATAGACAAGATATGGCCATAGGAAGTATCGACATGTCTTTTTCTCCTGAACTTTTCCATCAAGTATATGAAGAATCACAAGGAAAAACTCCAAATGAATTATGGACCAGATTGGAGGTTCTATTTCGGAATAAATAATATTGTGAGTATTTCATGCAGGAGGTCGAACAGATAGAGCCATAAGAGAATCCATCTGAAGATCAAGCCTCTTATTATGAAGAGTCTTCTACAAAAGTATTTGCAGAAAATTGTATTCCATTAATTGAAGATGATGTTTACTCCATTTAAGATTTGTTTTTTGAAATTCATGTAGAAGATATATGGAATGCATCTCAGGAGTCACATGCATACACTTTTTCATGCACCATGCATGCATCTCAGGGGTCAAAAAGGGAGTCGCGCACATCAAACGCCATTATGATATTTTTTTAGCACGATTTACAGAAACAAATTGGATATTTGAATTCCTCTCAGGAAAATATCGAATTTCAAAAAAAAAAATCATTCGAAACGGAGTTCGGAAAGTGAAGTTATGATCGTTTTAAAATCAGCAAAATTTCAGCATTTTTCTAGAAACGGTCGCACAGTTTTCAAAATTTCATCCAAAATTTATTTGGATATTATTCATTACAAGAAGATAAAGTGGATATGTGTGGAAATATCAATGATACATATACTTCATCAGATCCATGCAGACATCTATATCTTCAACAAAATTCTCAACGAGCACAAAATTGCACAGTTGTGAGGTCTTCTTGGAGTGAAGGACATGGTTGCTTAGCAACTGTCTTTTGTTCCTTATCATTTTTTATTTTATGCATTGTAATTTGAGGGGGGATTTTACTCCCATGAGGTTTTCCCTCTTTCCGCGTTTAGTTCAATGTATCTTTTGTATTTGGGTACCTAACATGGCCTCATAGCTGGGACCCATTCTTTATTTTCACCATAGTGATGTTCAGGGGGGGTTGTTGGAGTTACTTCACACAAACCTAGGATTTATTTTTCCTAAGATTATTCCTTGTTTATTAGTCATACTTAGTCATTATCCAGTCTCCTATATTTTAGGGGAGAATATTCCACCTAGAGAATATTCTCTTTCAGTTGACACTTCAGTTTGACTAGTTGAGTTGAGTTTAGATGTTGCATTGGTTTTGTCACCAGGAAACATTGGGATCATCACCAACTCACTACTCTTTGTTCACTCAGTTAGTTGAAGACTAGTTGACTAGTTAAGTCAGCTAGGTGGAATTTCACTCCCATAACTGCCTAAGAGACTAGACTAGGTGCCAGTTTACTCTTGTAACTATTCGTGTGTGTCTACATCAATCTAGACCACCACTATGGCTCATTAGTTACTCGTGTATCCTATATCTATTGTAAATTATTCACTCTTTGAGTGTGGAATATGGTTAATGAGAATTCTTCCATTCTTTCTATGTTGCTTCTTCTTTCTCAATTTCTCTCTGCAAATGTGTGTAGCATTTTCTAGCTAGATCTATTTTGTGCAGGTTCAACACATTTATAGTTATATGGATCATATAACGTCTGTTTGAGCCCGTTCAAGTTGTGTTGGGTTCATATCGACAAGGTCTGCGTACATGTCTCTTTTGAAGCCATTTTGATAACTTTGATTTTTAGGCTTTTATGAGCCCCATCTGGCTCCTAGATCCAATTATAGATCATCCATTGACCTGGATTAGTCAAAAACCCTAATTCCTTAACCAGAATTAGAAAACCATTGGAAAAAACCATGTGTCGAAAAACCACCAAAAATGGACGCAGAAAACCACCAAAAAATGGACCAAATGTTTTTTCTCAGTGGCTCCCAACCTCACAACCCTCCCAGCTGTGGGGTGAAAAGAACCCCCCATACCCCCTTTACTCCCATATCAATGTACAATACATTGGATAAATTTTTTAAATAATATAACACATATTTGAAATTCTCCCACTTGTTGTTTTCTTTGCATACAGGGGGTTACAGGATTACATAGTCAACAATCTAGGGAATTAATGCCCATAGGTCCTCTACACCAAGAGAAATTCTCAGTGTTGACAATTTTTTTTAATGAATCTACAAAATTATCCAAAGTGTCCAGCTCCATTAGAAACACCTTCTTGTCTTCAACCATGTCTCTCACAAAGTGATATTGAACATCAATATGCTTTGTCTTTGAATGATAAGTCGAGTTCTTCGCCAAGAAGATTACACTTTGAATGTCACAATCTATCCTCATATATTGATGTACCAAGACAATATCTAAACACAATATCCGTAGCCATATTTCTTCCTTTCTTACATGAGTGGCTACCATTTATTTATCTTTTGTAGTTGAGAGTGCCACTACAAATTGTCTTTTGCTCATCCAATTGATTTCTCCTCCAAACAAGTTAAACACATACCCACTTGTATATCATATGTGATCCAAATCTCCAACCCAATATGCATCCAAAAATCCATGAATGTACACTCTGTCCAATCCTATTCTTCCTTGGTATCACAATCCATAACTAGTAGTGCTAAAAAAATACTTGAAAACCCCCTTTACTGTTGTTCAATGCTCTTTCCCTGGTTTTGACATATACCTGCTCAAAACTCCCACTGCTTGGGAAATGTTCAGTCTAGTACATACCATTACATACATCAAACCACAAATTTCACTTTCATATGGAACACAATACCTTTCATCTTCCTCTTCATCTGTCTTTGAACAATGATCAACATATAACTTTACACCTATAGGAATAGGAACCCTGGTTACTTTACATTCATGCATATTAAACCTCTACAATATTGTATCGACATATTTCCTCTAATTTAAAAGGATTTTCCTATTTTCCCAATATATTTTAATTTACATTCCCAAAATGAAATTTGCAGCACCAATATCCTTCATGTCAAATTTAGAGAACAACTGAGTTTTTACATCCCAAATAATCTCTTTGTTGTTTCCTATCAACAACATATCATCCACATACAAGACCATGGTTACTTAGCAACTGTCTTTTGTTCCTTATCATTTTTTATTTTATTAATTGTAATTTGAGGGGGGCTTTTTCTCCCATGAGGTTTTCCCTCTTTCCGCGTTTAGTTCAATGTATATTTTATATTTGGGTACCTAATATGGCCTCATAGCTGGGAGCCATTCTTTATTTTCACCATAGTGATGTTTAGGGGGGGGGGGG
>ML782104.1:107980-140784 GCA_009831015.1 Picea engelmannii | reverse complement strand
CTACTCAATTTGGATTTTATTCCCCTAGAACAAATTGTCAATATATCCGTGAATGGCTTGAGGAGGCGAGTTGCAAGTAGCCATAAAAATCTAACTGAGTCTTTGATGGATGAACCATTGGTTTCTTTGGAATATTGAAACCTGATTACATCTAGGCTTACCCCTCCATTGTGATTTTGTTTCCCATAAAATTGTTTGTTCAAGGATCTTCGAGACTAGGGTTTTTCTCCTTAAGGGACAATGCAATTTCTAAACTAGGGGTTAATTTTGAAAAACATAGTGTTAAGCGATTTTGGGTAGAGTTGTCATGTGGTCCTTGATCAAACACACTTACGGGATATTACATAACTCAACTAAGCTTCTTGGTTTAGATTTTATGCCCCTAGACCAAATTGTCAATATGTCCCTGAGTGGATTGAAGAGGTAAGATGAAACTTGCCATAAAACTCTAACCAGGCCTCTGATGGATGAACAATTAGTTGCATTGGACTCTTGACACCCTATTATAGCTGTGGGGCCTACCCTGTGATTGTTTTTCCTAGAAAATGGGTTTTTCAAGGATCTTTGGAACTAGGTTTTTTCTAAGTAAGGCACGATGCAATTTTTGAACTAGGGGTCAATTTTTAAAAGCATTGTGTTAGGCAATTGTGGGTAGCATGGTCATGTGGGCCTTGGCCAAACACACTTTCAAGATCTAATGGAACTCAATTATTATACTCAGTTTTGATTTTATTCCCCCTGACCAAATTGTCAATATGTCTGTGAATGGCTTAAGGAGGCAAGTTGCAACTCACCATAAAAGTTTAACCAAGACTTTTATAGATGAATCGTCAGTTGCGTTGGACTCATGAAACCATATTAAAATTAGGGGTACCCCTCCTTATGATTCTGTTGCCCGAAAAATGGTTTGTTTGAGGATATATGGAACTAGGTTTTTTCTTGCTAAGGCATGGTGCAATTTTTGAACTAGGGGTCAATTTTTAAGATCATATCATGTTCCATTCCCTTGTATAAAATATAGGGTTTTACAAATTACAAATTCATTGCATGATGAAGAGGGAACTTCAATGCACTTTTAATTGGATAATATTATGGTTTTGATATTCAAGTATTATTTTTCCTTTATCCTCCATTAAATATGTTGTATTGACTCTATATTACCCAGAGGACATTGCACTTGGATATCATTGGACATCCCTTTGAGAGATGATGGACCCTTCTTTCACCTTGGATGTTGAACTTTTCACCTTGGACGTTGATGTTCATTCATGATGACATCATGCGTTATTATTGATGATGACATCATGATCATGATTATTGAACATTATTGATGATGATGTCATGATCACTACTTGTATTCTTTTCTTCTTTTCTCATCATGGAGCTCTTATCTAAACTTTTTTAGTGATATTGTGGATGTTTTTCTTATTTTAGTGGATGTTTCATGAAACTAGGGTTTCTTCACGCATAGAAAATTTGTCTAGTAAGTGGTATTTTCCAACCATTTTTGTTTTCTTCATGGTATTTAAGTAATTTATCTATTAAAGTTGTAATACTTGCATGGTATCTTATTTACTTGGATAATTCTTGCTAGAAAAACCAAGGAAGGATTACGAATATTCAACCCAGTCTTACGATTGGATTTCTAAGGTTTTGATCCTAAAGTATTCTCTTACCTTTATCCTCCATCAAAGATATTTTATTGACTCCATATGCCCAAAAATTCAATATGAAACTAGTCCTTATCATTTTCAAGTGATATAAAAGCCTAGTTTATCTCTCTCTCTAACAATTTGCATTATTTTTTTGGAATCATCTCTAACATAGGCATTGCTACAATTATTACATTTTCAGCCATTAAGGCTTGTCATATTGCACTCAATTAATATAGTTTCATGTTGTTTATTCATGCAAGCATTGGTGGATGGTTTACAAGCCTTTTCATTATCACTTGTCATATCTTCATTCACTTTCTTGTTGATTTAGAGATGGTATATTCCAACTAGTCTAAACGTGTTACATGCTTAAACATTTAGTCTTATCATGGAGCTCTTATGCACACTTTTGGAGTGATATAGTGGACTTTTTTTCTTATTTTGGTGGATGTTTTATGAAACTAGGGTTTCTTCATGCATAGTGACTTGGTATAGTAAGTGGTAAGTGGTAGTAACTAGGGATTTTTCATGTCTAGCAACTTGACAAAGTTAGTTAGTGGTAATAGGGGTCATTCAATAGTGTTGTTGTTGCAATATGTTTTAGATGAACATGGTGATGATGAAGCCAACTGTGAATAAGAAAATGATTATTTGAAGGAAATTGGAAAGTACTTCAAGAGGATACACAAGTATGAATCTCGTTGAATCTTTAGATAAAGAAGTTGGTGGATTTTCTCTTGATGATGAATTTTGTGGTGGAAATAGTTGAAGATAGTAACCCTCCTATTATCATTTAAACAATTTAATTGAATGTGTGTATGTGTGTGAGATGTTCTAATGTATTTAATGTCAATAAAAAAGTATAAGAAATGAAAACAATCCCCGATACACTAGCCATAAAAGAAAAAAGGTTGTTGTAATAAAACTTATGATAAAAGACAATGTGTTTCAACAATATCTTCAATTTATAACAACAACAAGTTAACAATACTAAAATCAGTAAATACTTATTGGAAAATATACCAATCAATGATTAGAATATGTATGGGATGTTAGACAATGATTTTATGCATGTTTTATCATGAAGTTAAACTAATTACTTGCAATATGATCAAGACCTAGTGGTTGTAACAAAATGTATAACAATAACAAATAAATGGTTTAAAATTCAAAATATTGAGTTGGAATGAGCATGAAAATGAAATAAAGTACATAAAATAACAAGTCTCTTTGAGAGATAAGGTGAACATTGAGGTTTTATCTCACTTTCAATTTAAAGACTAGTGGTGTCTTGTCTCCTTGGGAAAAATGGAGTCAAGCAACACCTTAAATGGAAGTTATATATCGAAGAAGACCTGGAAGTGTGAAACACTAGGAATATACCTTCATAGGCCTAGTATTATACCTCACAAAGACTAACATTAGAGAAACATAAGTGATTTCCCACAAGTGGTGAGTTATGATTTTTCCATGAGGTAGCGCTAGCCTCTTTATCAAGTGCGATAAGGGGACATTAAAGTGAATTTGGATAGTTGCATTGATCAAACACAAGAGGTTTCATTTTCTATGGTCAATGAATGATCAATAGAGGATCCACACAATAGGTTCCATGACTAAGAGGAAGTTGAGTGTAATCATTACATATTGGGAAATTTTCATGGGTTGTTACTACAACTCAATGAGAGGCCAAAAACAACCATGTTTGATGAGATCAATATCCAAAATGCATGGAAATCAAAATCCAAAATGAATGGAAATCAAAGAAGGAACTACTCACACATAGAGGTGTTGTGATCAATTCTCATTGATATATCCCACCATTCAAGTGGCCCTCTAGTCTTGACAAAATACATTAGTTATACTTTAGTATGATTCCTTTTGACTTAAAAAATTACATGAGTTTACCTTAATATGGTGATGGATCCATTTCTCTTGAGATTTTCTTATCCTTCCCCTTTTAGTAATCAATTTACATTTTATTATGAAAAATTATTATCAGTGGAATGGGACACTTGCCTATTATACATCGCTTCCACCATAGGAATTACCAAGAAGTGTATGGAAATCCTTAAGATGGAAAGACACATGCATACCAATTTCTTGTATGATTATGGGATTTTCCCTAGAAAACGAGGAACAACAAGTTGATAAACTAATGATCCACATTAAATATTGACTAGTGCGTTGGTTTACATTGAATTGGAAGATGAAAAAAGTCACACCTTTTGTTTGTGGAATACATAGAAACTAAACTATCACTTTTTTGTGTAAGTATTTGTATAGATTACATTTTGGCATTTAAATATTTGTAAATAGATAAGTACAAATATTATAGGGGCATATAAGTAAGGAAATAGAGGGAACTAGTGTCCCAGCTCTTTTAAGTAGCTCTTATTTATAGCTAATGGAACTAACATATATAAATGGTGAGGCGAGAGTTCATTTTGTTATTATTTTAGTACTTGCATTCCTTCTTTTTTTAATTATTTTTCGATTTGTTCATGGTTTCATGGAAAGATCCCACTATTGATCACGATGATGATTGATACTATCATTGCAATATTTTTAAAATGAACATTCTATTTCTTTTTATTTGGATTTCTCTCCTTCCAAATATTCCATATAGTGATTATATGTTGTATGATGAATTCCATGATAAAACAAACATGGAGGTGAATATTAACATCTAGATTCAAAATCCCAAACTAAGATTTTAACATCATCTACTAAGATATGGGAGGAGAGAGGCAAAGGAAATGGTAACAACAATAACAAGAAGAATAGGGAATGGGTGGGAGAAAGTGCATGTATTACAATCCACCATTTTCTTATAATCCCAAATTAAGATAACATGTATTGATCTTCCTATAGCATGTCACTTAGCTAGCACTGAAAATGCATTTGAGAGAGAATGAATGGAATGTGGACCATAGTAAACTTATAAAAATATAGTGGAGGTTGATTTTTATGTTGTATTTAGATGAATTTTTTCCACAAATATTTTCTTTTTAATGTCATTTATATAAAACAACATACGAGTGTTATGAAATATCAAAAAAAAATTACTGAAATGTTGGTTTTATTTTATTGGAAGTTTGGATGATCAAGAACACATGAACACTCATATTCACGTGAATATTTAAAGCACATAATCATCACAATAACCTTCTCCTTTTCTATATATAGTGGATGATCTTAGTGATAAAATAAACTTTAATACATTGTCCTTTGCATATCTCAAGTGAACTACTCGATACCAAACTTTTTTTCAATGAACATGCTTGAGTAATTGATAGGGATTTTATGGGAACCCTCATAAAAGTTGATGAAAATTGATGAGAATATGTTTTATATATTGTATATTGATGATCATTGATCCTTCCATGAACCCTCCTTTGATCCTATTTTTAATGGTAAATGTGGTCCCCCCTATTGTAACCTTGTTGAGGCCTACATGTTATCCCTTTGCATTGTCTTGCTAAGGATTATTTGTTGGGTCTATTGTCAATTCATGTTATGGGCAATCAAATTTTCCTAGAGAAACTTGAACCAACATCATCATATATGTGGCCTATGAAAGTAAAAGCCTATGAAAGGAAAGTAAAATTATATCCCCATACATAATTTCAGAGGTTGAATTTTATTAATGACATGGGTATATTTCCAAAAGTTTCAATTTGACATTTTGATTAAGGACTCATATCTCAAAATAAATGTTGAGTGTTATTTATTCATGATAGTTGTATCATTAAAAATCTACACATGATTCCATGGTTGAACTGTTATGTGGTTACCTTATTGAACACCCTCATCTAGTTAAGGACCCCACATTCACCAACATCAAATAAACAAACACTGCAATTCATAAAACCCGTGCCATGAAATATAGATATATATATATTCAAAATCATATCAATTGTACATTTTTTACAAAATGACACATCGTGCCCAATATACAAAATGAAAACAAGTGCCCAAACATGCAAAAGTGATATATGGTTCCCTAGATACAAACTAGAACTTGTTGTTCATTATTTGACCACTACCACCCTCACAATTATTGGGTGCATCCTATAACTTTATATATCTTCTCTTACTCGAAGTAGCACCTTAATTGGTTTTGTGCCTAGGTGTGGTTTGTTGCTCCGAAGGTTGGACAAAGAAAAAAAATTCTTATAAGTTTTTTTCCACAATGAATTAATAGACCTACAAAATGATACTTTGTAATTCAAGCTAAGAAAACTTACCATAGATGATATTGTTAATCACAAGGGTCTTTCCCTCCTTTGCAACCCTAATATCTCAATGATGCCACCTTGTAACAGTTACAAGGATCAAAGAATGAAATTTAAATAAAAATGCATAATATCAATTCCATTCATGATACATAAAAAATCATCAACAAATTATCTCATCATGAATAACTTGGGTGACAGTGGAGAGTCACTAGAAGGATGAAAAAACTTACATACACATTTATAATATTTTGTTACTACAAAAATGTAAAATTCAACCAAAACAATATAACAGATTTCACATTTAAACAAGATTTAACTCAACACATGATACCTGTAAAAGGGGTGAATTGTCGATCCCAAGTGAAAATGATTGATCACCATATGCTACTGTAACCTGTAGAAACAAAACAACATTATATCTGAGTATATCATATAATAAACAAATCAATGTGGTGAATTTATGAAAGGTGACAAATACCTATGTATGTGGTACACAAAATGAGCAGGATGCCTCTATTGTTGCATCAATTTTGGAAATTGGCACTGATGCATATACTGGCGTAGAGGGTCTGCTATCATAACATAGAAACTACAAAACATCATAAAATAAGATATGGAAAAAAACATAGAAATCTATATGTGTGTGTGTGTAGAATTTAACCTTGTATAATTATTTAATGCAAACATATTCTCAATAATAATAGAAAATACACAATGGCACACACACACACACACACACACATTACATAGATATTTTACCCTGGAAACCCAAAATGGGAAAACCAACAACCTGTTTAGAGCCACACCTCTAATCTTATATTCGCCATATTCTTCATTATTTACAATACAATATACATACAAGATCCCACAACTTCCAAACCCTTAATCCATTGATCCGAAAAGATCTTTTAAATGACAATGGTTGAGTTAATATGCATGCATTTATTAACCATTTAGGAATCTTAATGAAAGAGGAAGAATTATAAAGAAAAAATGGTATCCATAAAGAAATGTACAGATATGAACATAAGCATGATAACAACAAACCATAAAAACACCAAAGTGATAACTGAGTTCAACAATCTCGCCAACGTCTTTGGGCCTTTGTCTCAGTGGGTGAGGCTTTATTATTTATGTTAAAATATTTAAAATGACATCAATATAGTGACAAAAAGGTTTCCAATTGATCTGGTCTTGTTCTACTAGGTCTCTGGAACACAAAAAAGGAAACGGCGCTGAAATCGGATGACTGGAGCTCCCAGAAATGGCCCACAAAGGTGCTCTCCTCAATAGTTTACATGCATAAAAATGGATTTGGCTTGGAAAATATTCAGCATAAACCTACTTTAAATGTCCTCCTTGGCTTCAATAATCCCTAGTTTATATAGATCTGAATTTGGTAACCATATCCCAAATTCCCCCCAAGATCTGGCCTCAAAAAGGGCCCAATATCCCCCAAAAAAGACCAAAATCTCTCAATTTTGCTGAAGAAATCATTTAAAAAACACTATCATATAGTATTAAACCCACTTATGAGAAATATTAGGGTGAAAACCTTTATTATCTGGCTCTCGGTCGTCTGGAGAGTCACCATGTGGCCCTGGTTATTCTGGCGCGCTGGCCCCCTTGCTAACTCAACCCTTAGTCCTATGCAACGGGCCATGGGGCCACGAGCTATTCCTCCAAGTGCACTAACAATGGGATAATATCCCTAAAATATAGCCATTTGTTAAGCCCCTGGTCGGTGGGCTAGCCTGATTGACTGGGGATAACCATTATCCTTTGCGCGACATGGTCGAGTACTGGGCCATATGGTGTTATGTGGCACGTAGCATAAACCGTTACCAAATACACCAACACAAAACAACTCACTGCCACAGGTTATGGTTTTATAGTGTCTTGCACGCCCCATCCCTTTTCCACCTGGATATACCAAACATTCAACTTTAAATATATATTTAATGCTATGGTTAATAAGCAACATGTGCGGGCGGGCTAGCTAGCCCGACCCTGCCAAAACGTTAGCTCAATGGGAGGTTGCACAATTAAACCTCATGGAGTTAACAATTTTGTAATACTTTAACCAACTAATGGGTTCCACATGGAATCCCATTTATGGGCCACGTGGCACCTCACCATTCGTTGAAACCAATGCCACATGTCAAAATCCGATTGGACCACTTGTTTGCCCAGTAAGAACATCTGCCTAGTCAGCACACTTTCCCATTCATTGTCTTCCATGTGTCATATGTACGTCGTATGGGTGTGCCATGTGTCACCATTACAGTGATGACACGTGTCACTCTTGGATTGGTTCACCTATACCTACCACATCAACATCCAACTGTACCCCTGCCACATCAGTTGCACGACCAGCTGCCACATGTCACCTCAAGATGTTGCCACATCATTGACAATTATGCCTTCCATGTCATTTGTATGACTGTATGACCTTTACATTCAAATTCCATGTGGCACTGTACGAACTATACAATCATCACTTTATTTTGCCTTTTTAGCTAAATGAACAAATCGCGATATCTAGAGCATATGACGTCCATTTGAGCCCGTTCAAGTTGCATTGGGTTCATATCAATGAGGTCTCTACACATGTCCTTTTTGAATCCATTATGAGAACTTTTATATTTAGGCCTTTCTGAGCCCCATCTAGCTCCTTGATCCAATTCTGGATCACACCTCCCCACTAAAGACCTTTTGTCCCCAAAAGGTTATTGACCAGCAATAAAGCTTGGGATAGGCCACCGAGCTTGTTCTCTATCTTTTAATTCTATCTTGTGCACCTATCTCATCAATATCAACTGAAAAACAATCATGATAACTGACAGCATATTGTTAGCCATTTTTACCTTGTCACATCTTACTGGAGCCACTATCATCCATGTAGACAAAATTACTAATGATAGCATCAAAAATATGACTGCAAATGAGCTGATATGTTTGTAATATTTGCACAACATTAGCTTATCCTTAAGCAAAGTGTGATTGATTTTATATTCTACATTCATCTCTTGTTCGTTCTTAAGATCAATTACTTGATTTGAAACAATTATAGGTGTGTTTATTGCTTTAGTTTCCTTTCTTAATTGTTCCATAGTTTGAAGAGTTTTTTTTTTCCTTTACATGATGAGCATGAACCACATATTCTTGACCTGCTTTGGTTAAATGATATTGATTATTTTCCCTATAGAAGATTGTTTTACGATCATACAAGTAAGGACTGCCTAAGACCATTCCACATTCACTTAGTGGCACCACATCACATGTTACCTCATCCACAAACTTAGATGAAATTGCAAATTTTAATGTGCACTTATTTTTTATGTGCAATTGATGATTGTTGCTTATCCATTTAAGTGTGTAAGGCTTATGATGTATCTGTGTTTTTAACCCCAATTGCTTAACCAATTCCTTTGAAATTAAGTTATATTGAGATCCACTATATATAAATGTGTCGACCTTAGTGTGCCTCATGATGAACTTTATGTGAAACAATTTACTTCTACAATGAAATCCTTCACCAATTTTACCTGTCATACCAACCAATGAGACTTTAGATTCATCACATGAATCTGATCCCAAGTTTGTTTTTCATGTTGTTGCTACAATTTTTTTCCTCCCCTTCTTTTCCTTGAACTACTTTGGTCTCTTCTCGGGATGCAATTTCCAACAACGGTCCTCATCATGCCCCTCTTTCTTGCAATGCTTTCAAGAGGGTTTCTCTTCCTTTCTTTCCATTGAATTTTCCTTCTTTCCATTCCACTTTCATTTGTGCTCTTTCCTTGAAGATGATTCCCCTGATACACCAAGACATGTTTTCCATGCTTCAATGTATGTCGCTTGAACATAAACCTCATCAAGATTAGTAGGTCCAAACATGGATACAATATTTTGAATATGTGTAGGTAAACCTCCTATATACTTCATAAGAGTTTCTTGGGTATCTAAAGGAATATCTAACATCAATGCCATTTTATGAAAGTCATCTATGCATTCTTGCATCGTTTGTCCTTTTCTTAGTTTAAGAGATTTACATTCAATTAAAGATTTATCTTTCTAACCCAAAGGATAGAATTGCTTTCTAAGTGTAGAAATAAAACTTTTCCATGATGGAAATACATTACCCACTTGTTGCATTCCATTTTCAACTTGCTTTGCCACCATATGAGTGTTGTGCCTGCAAGTCTAAGCGATGCCAACTTGATTTGAGTTACCTCATCCTTGATTTTTTGCACACTGCAATAAACCTTCATCTGTCTGACCCAATTGTCAATTCTGTCTGCATTAACTTCACCATCATACATGGGTAATTCAAATTTAACATCAAGTTTAAGTAAAGGAATTTCATTCTTATGTTTATGGACATGTTTCTTTGTAGTGGATTTAAAACTTGAACTTGAAGAAGAAGGAGAAGAAGGAGGTGAAGATGGAGGTGAAGGAGGAATTTGAGGAGGATCCTCTCCTTCTTCACTTTTTCCCTTTGAATATTCACCTAGATTCGGTCTCTTCCATTCCAAGTAATCCTCATACAAAACCTTCATCATCTCCAACATGGAGAAGAATTTTTTTCAAAACTCTTTCTCATCCTGAGAAAGTCCCTCTTCTGATGCCATCTTCTCACTTTGAGAAGTTTTGTTTCTCAATCCAATGAATGGATTATATTCAACAAACTCACCTTCACCATGATGTATCTTTTCCATGTTTAACATGTAAAACTCAAATCCAAACGTCAACTAGCTCTTATACCACTTGATCCAAAAAGATACTTTAAATGACAGACATAAAGAAATGTACATATCTGAACATAAGCATGAGAACAACCAACCATAAAAACACCAAAGTGATAACGGAGTTCGACAATCTCGCCTACGTCTCCGAGCCTTTGACTCAGTGGATGAGGCTTTCTTATTTCTATTAAAAGATTTAAAATGACAAAATAACAGTGCCAAAAAGGTTACAAAATGATCTGTTCTTGTTCTACCAGGTCTCTAGAACCCAACAAAATAAACGACAATGAAATCGGATGATCAGAGCTCCCCGAAATGGCCCGCAAAGGTCCTCTCCTCAATAGCTTCCCTGCATAAAACTGGATTTGGCTTGGAAAAAATTCAGCATAAACCTTCTTTGAATGTCCTCCTTGGTTTCAAGAAGCCATGGTTTATATATATCTGAAGTTGGTAACCACATCCAAACTTCCCTGCAAGATTTGGCCTAAAAAAGGGCCCAATATCGCCCAAAAAAGACCAAAATCTCTCAATTATGTTAAAGAAATCATTTAAAAATCACTATCATATAGTATTAAACCCACTTCTGATAAATATTAGGTCACAACCCCTTATTAGCTAGCCCCGGGTCATATGGAGAGTCACCATGTGGCCCTGGCTATTCAACCGTGATATCCCCCCTGTTAGCTCAGCCCCTAGTCCTGTGCAAAGAATCATGTGGCCATGGTCTATTCCTCCACACACACTAACAATGGGTTAAGATACCTGACATATAGTCATTGGTTAATCCCCTGGTCGGCAAGATAGCCCAACTGACAGGGGCTAACCCTTATCCTTTGTGCCACATGGTCGAGTCTTGGGTCATATGATGTTATGTGGCACGTAGCATAAACTATGGGCTAGACTGTTACATAATACGCCAACACAAAAAAACTCATGGTTACAGGGTATGGTCTCATAGTATATTGCGCTAAGGGTTGGGGGATATACCCCAACCCTTTTTCTCCCGGATATACCAAACATTCAACTTTAAATATATATTTGAATCTATGGTTAATAAGAAACATGTGTGGGCGGGTTGGCTAGCCCAACCCTACCAAAACATTAAATCGGTGGGAGGTCGTGCAATCAAGCCTCATGGAGTTCAAATTTTGCAATACATTATCCAACCAATGGGTGCCATGTGGAATCCCATGTCTCGGAAACGTGGCACCTCACCATTCACCGAAACCAATGCCACATGCCAAAATCCGATTGGACCACTTGTCTTCCTAGTCAACACATCCACCCAGACAACACACTTGCCTGATCACTATATTCCACGTGTTGTACCTACGTCATATGGGTGTGCCACATTTCACCCTTGTAGTGGTGACACGTGTCACTCCCGGATTGGTCCCCATGTACCCGCCATGTTAGCATCCAACTGTATGTTAATGTTTATGCCATTATTATAGTTCTTTGCATTTCAATAGATAAGACCATCATAAGAACAAGATCACTGAGAAATACACATTCACAAGAGACACATCATTTATCCTGGGAAACCCTCTAGGGGTAGAAAACCCAACAAAAACTTCCTTATCATAAATATTTTATACAATGTTCAAGAGATAACTCAAACCAATACAGATAATCATCTCCAAGAGATGTGCCACTCTTCTCCCTCTCTCCAACTGGTAATTGCAGCTTGCCTCATAAGAGAATGAGCAAGTGAGTTGTGTGTTTGAAGTGAGGCGCTAGCCTCTTATTTATACAAGATTGGCACATGTGAAAGGTCACAACTGGCAGGGCCGACCTCTCACTCTGGCTGGGTAAACCCACCTTTAATTAATTATGGGTCTTCCATAATAACTGCTAGGGCGGACTTCTTATTCTGCCCTTTGTAATTGTCCAATGACCAATCCGCAAAAGGGGATTTGGTCCTTATACAATTACCGACATGATTAATCCACAATGGGGATTAATCCAATAACAATAATAATAATAATGACAAGATTAATCCACAATGGGGATTTAATCCAATAATACTAAGAATTCTCTTTGCAGTTACATTATTTCAACACTCCCCCTTAACAAGAAGGGTATTCTTCATCAACATTAGGCGAGAAATTTCTACATCATCAGTGGCATCTGGAGGACAGTATCGTCAATATCATCTTGAAACATTGGCTATCACATTTACGAGTCATCGGAAGTTTTCTTCATCAACAACATCATGATTCTTTAAAGAATGATATCATCATATGCATCAAATATGTATCAGTAAAAATGATACCTCATCACATCATTAGGCTGGCACATCACAGTACTACACTAGCTCAATGTCACAATGGTTAAGTTGGTAGCTCAGTGTCATTCACATCTTTCTTTACGTCTAACAACTAGGTCAGAAGCAAGTAATATCATCATCTCTCTTTACGTCTAACAACTAGGTCAGAAGCGAGGAATCACAATGTTATGCTTTACGTCTAACAAGGAGGTCAGAAGCATGAGTCATCTTGATTTACATCTAACAATGAGGTCAGAAGTAAGGAACACATCAACATCTCACTTTGCGTCTAACAATGAGGTCAGAAGCGAGGAATCATCTTGCTTTACGTCTAACAACTAGGTCAGAAGCAAGGAATCAACGACGCCATGCTTTACGTTTAACAACTAGGTCAGAATCATGACTCATCTTGCTTTACGTCTAACAGTGAGGTCAGAAGCAAGGATCACATGACATCATGCTTTACATCTAACAGCGAGGTCAGAAGCAAGGATCACATGGCGTCATTCTTTACGTCTAACAGCGAGGTCAGAAGCATGACTCATCTTGCTTTACGTCTAACAACGAGGTTAGAAGCAAGTATCACACAATGTCATGCTTTACATCTAACAACGAGGTCAGAAGCATGACTCATCTTGATTTACATATAACAATGAGGTTAGAAGAAAGGATCACACAGCGTCATGCTTTACGTCTAATAGCGAGGTCAGAAGCATGACTCATCTTGTTTTACATCTAACAGCGAGGTGAGAAGCAAGGAATAAATATACTCCCCCTTTCAGGGAGGGTCCTTTCGGACTATACCAAGCTTATCTCGAAAGTGTTCAAACTTTACATGAGATAAAGGCTTAGTCAACACATCAACAACCTGTTCATCCATGCTAATGTACTGGAGCTCCAAGGCTCCTCTCTGTACCATGTCACGGATGAAATGATAACAGATATCTATGTGCTTCGACCTATCATGGAACACATGATTCTCTGTCATTTTTATGCAGCTTCGATTGTCACATAGAATCACAGTTGCTCTCATATCCAAATCAAATAGGCCTGTCATCAAATTTCGAAGCCATATAGCTTTGCAACTAGCAGAACATGCGGCAATGTACTCTGCTTCCACTATGCTAAAAGCAATACTGGATTGCTTCCTACTCTGCCACGAGATCATGGCTGATCCCAAACTAAAACAACATCCGGAAGTGATTTTTTTGTTAGCAACGCTTCCTGCCCAATTTGCATCAGTATATCCACTCAATGTGAAGTCATGATCTCCATCATAGCTCAGACCGTAATCCATTGTACCTTTAAGGTACCTCATCACATGTTTTGCAACCACTAGATGAATACATCTAGGCTCTACCAAAAAGTGACTCAAGGTGTTCACTGCAAAACAGATGTTTGGTCTAGTGTTCGTCAAGTACATCAATGATCCAATAATATGTCTGTACAGAGTGACATCTATCAAATCTGACGAAGTATCGACCAACAGCTTCAGCTTCGCTTCCATGGGAGTATTCATGGACTTGCATTCTAGCATGTTGAATCTCTTTAATATTTTGACCGTGTACTTCCCATGGTTAAGGAAGATTCTCTCTAGACTCTGCCATACCTCAAGGCCTAAGAAGTAATGCATTAGACCAAGGTATTTCATTTCAAATTCTGTGGCAAGTCTTTGTTTACATTCAGTGATGAACTTTTCTTCTCCAATTAAGAATAAGTCATCCATGTACAGTATTAATATTACTGGTTCATTATCCATGATCTTGAAGTAGATATTTGAGTCTGCTTTACTCTTGGTAAAGACTAATCTCGTCAAGAAACTGTCTATATGGCCATACCAAGCTTTGGGAGCTTGCTTCAATCCGTATAAGGATTTCTTCAATCGACGGACATGAGACTTCCTGTCTTCAACCTCAAATCCTTGGGGTTGCTCTATATACACTTCTTCTTTGATAACACCATTCAGGAAAGTTGTCTTCACGTCCATCTGGTGCAGCTTCCATTTCATATTGGCACCAAGAGCTATAATGGTTTTGATCGAATTGTATATGGCCACAGGAGTGAATATCTCTTCATAGTCAATACCTTCCTTCTGGGAAAAGCCACAGGCGAAAAATCTTTCTTTATATTTCTCAATACTTCCATCAGCAGCATGTTTTATTTTGATGATACCACATCCTTACTCTTTGGTCTGGGAACTATTTCCCATACATCATTCTTTATTATGGATTGGTATTCCTCTGTCATGGCATCTACCCATTCCTTCTTTTGAATGGCCTCTTCAAAGAATGTAGGTTCTTCATCAAGTAGTTTGCACATCAAAGCCGTGTAACTGGAGAATGGATTTGGTATTTTCACTTGTCTCGTGGTTCCTTCTGGAACACCATACTTCTCTCCATCTTGAATAAGCTCTCTTTCCCATGAAGGCTTTCTTTTATGGGAGAAGGTCATTTGAGGAGGTTCTTGAACTTCTATTATATCATGATCTTCAGGAGCCTCCTCATCAGGGGAAACTATGACTTCCCTTATAGGTTATGTAGCTCTAGGAACTTCCCTCATGGATTCTGTAGTCCTGGGATTTACAGGTTCCTCTTCATATACTTCTTCAAGCTGACATCTTCTCGATTTCTCAAGTGCTGCTTCTTCATCAAAGGTCACATCCCTGCTGATCTCAATATGGTGGTGACCAGGTATATAGATTTTGAAGGCCTTGGATACTTCACAGTATCCCACAAATATTCCCTTCTTTCCGGAGGGTTCCATCTTGTTTCTTTTCTCTTTCGGTATATGAATAAACACTGGACAACCAAATATTTTGAGATGGCTTACCTCTGGCTTCTTTCCGGTGAACATCTCTTCTGGTGTCTTGAGCCCAAGTGCATTATGGGGCAATCGGTTCTGCACATAAACAACTATCATTGCTACTTATTCCCATAAGCACATAGGTAGATCTTGATCTTCACAACTTCTAGCATGGTTCTATTCTTCCGTTCAACTACACTGTTTTGTTGGGGATCTTGATCCCAACATCTTTGCAGATATTCACGAATTATTTTGAGGTATATTTTCCTCCAATATCTTACTTGAGTATCTTAATCTTCCTTACAGAAGGGTTCTCTTATCAAGGCTTTGAATTCCTTGATCTTGTTGAATACTTCAAATATATCTAGGTCTTTTATGAGAATAATCATTAATGGATGATACATAGTATACATACCCATTATTGGAGGATGATGGCATTGGGCCACATACATCTGAATGAATGAGTTCTAGGACTCCTCTACCTTGTTGTCCCTCTTCGGAAACAGGTTCTTGAAGTTCTTCCCTTGCGCACATCCATTGCATATGCCTTCATGGTCACCTTTGAGTTTTGGTAAACCTGTGACAACTTTGCATATGTATGGTAGCGCCTTGTAGTTGATGTGAACTAATCTTCTAGAGTTCACATGGATTCTTCAATAGCGTGGGTCATGGCAGCTTCTGAGTGACCCACCTTCTTCTTTTCCACTGATGATTGCTTCATTTATGATCTCTCCTTTAGCACGTTTCCTTATGCAACCTTCGTTATAGCTTCCTCATGTGACTTGGAGAAAGGTCAACAAAACAACAAGCAAGAATAATATCCTTCTGATAATATAAAGAAATAGCACGAATAATCATCACAGTAGCTCCTTTAGAGCTATCACTTATAATTTTTCTAAAGAAAATATTAAAGGTAAGGAATACAATACGAAATGAGGTCAACACTCTCATAGTGTTGTGACCAAGCATTCTTCCATGGAAATCTAAAACTAACACACAAGTTTTCTCCTAGAGGAGATGTTAGTTGTATCAGGCAAAGCATATACCTCTATATTCTCACATGCTATCAAGTATAATACTTTACGATGATTGCTATCTCAACTAAAGTCATCAGCTTGTTATGTGTACCCTTGAATCTTGATTAATCAAACCCAGAGCATTGTCCTCAATAATGAGTGCTTTCTTTTCTTCCAGTTCCTCTTCACTCAAGATGACGAGTGCTTTCTTCAACCTGTCTTCTATACTAAGACAATACGCTATCTTGACAGAAGTTTAGGTTAGAGGATAAGCTCCATGATCAACTTTCAATCCTTCTAAGAATTTGATCATAGCTTTAACATGCAACACTAATTAAAATGATGTCATGAGAAATAGATGCATATTAGAATAATCACACCTCGGTTGCATCATTCCTCTGAATGTGTTGGATCTTGAGATCCTTCTGGATCTATGGCAAGAGATCCCTTTTTCTGCAAATACTCTTTAGGGTTTAACCATTAAACATATGTAAGTACATACCTTTGATAGCATTTGTAGGTAGTGGCTCCATCTGGTAACAGCGGTAATCATTACCAAAAACTTCAAGGGTGATTGAAATTGGTTCTATGGCTACAACTACAACAGGTACTGCAACTGCAACTGGTTCTGAGACTGCAACTGCAACTTAGGGTTTTAGGAGGAAACCCTAATTTTTCAAACTTCAAATTTTGAAATTATGATCTAGGGGATAGGTGCGCTGAGCTGAGGCGAGTTAGCTGGTGCAGTCAGATTTTCGAAAATCCAACTTTTACCCCCTCAAACTTGATCTGCAAATTTTTGGACTAGTGCTTCTGGTTTTCTGGTACTTCTGGTACTCTGGTACTTCTGGTACTTCTGGTACACTGGTTTTTTGGTTTTTTGGTACTTTGTGAAACTAGGGTTTCACTTTTCGAGAGATCTAGCCACTGAAAAGGTGCGCTCTAAGTGCCAAAATGATCCTTGTGGGAGGGCGCAACTTTCTAGGAGGTTAGGGAGCTGAAAATACTCACTTTTGCAAAACCCTAATTTTTGGGTACGGTAACAGTGACGTTTTTCTTCTTGCAAATTGTGCTTCCTTCAGGTTGTCTTTGATACCATGTTAATGTTTATTCCATTATTATAGTTCTTTTCATTTCAATAGATAAGACCATCATAAGAACAAGATCACTAAGAAATACACATTCACAAGAGACACAACATTTATCCTGGGAAACCCTATAGGGGAAGAAAACCCAGCAAAAACTTCATTATCATAAATAGATTATACAATGTTCAAGAGATAACTCAAACCAATACAGATAGTCCTCTCCAAGAGATGTGCCACTCTTCTCCCTCTCTCCAAATGGTAATTGCAGCTTGCCTCATAAGAGAATGAGAAAGTGATTTGTGTGTTTGAAGTGAGGCGCTACCTCTTATTTATACAAGACTGGCACATGTGAAAGGTCACAACTGGTAGGGCCGACCTCTCACTCTGGCTGGGTAAACCCACCTTTAATTAATTTTGGGTCTTCCATAATAACTGTTGGGGCCAACTTCTTATTCTTCCCTTTGTAATTGTCTGATGACCAATCCACAAAAGGGGATTTAGTCCTTATAAAATTACCGACATGATTAATCCACAATGGGGATTAATCCAATAACAATAATAATAATAATGACAAGATTAATCCGCAATGGGGATTTAATCCAATAATAATAAGAATGGTCTTCGCAATTACATTATTTCAACATTGTACCCCTGCCACGTTAGTTGCATGACCAACTACCACATGTCACCTCCAGATGTTACCATCTCAGTGCCAACTATTCCTTCCATGTTAGTTATATAGTCATACAACCTATACAGTCAGCTACCACGTGGCACTATACAGTCTGTACAATCATCAATGTTTTTTGCATGTTTGGCCAAATGAAAAGATCCTGATATCTATAGTATGTGACGTTCATTTGATCCCGTTCAATTTGCATTAGGTTCGTATCGACGAGGCCTATGCACATGTCCATTTTGAAGCCATTCTAAGAACTTTGATTTTTAGGCCTTTCTAAGCCCCATTTAGCTCCTGGATCCAATTATGGATCATCAATTGAACTGGATTAGTCAACAACCCTAATTACTTATCCAAAATTAGAAAACCATTCGAAAAAACCATGTGTTGAAAAAATGCCAAAAATGGATGCAAAAAACCACCAAAAAACTGACCAAACTTTTTTTCTTGGTGGCTCTCAAACCTACAACCCTCCCAGCTGGGGGGTGCAAAGTACCCCCCATACCCCCTTTACTCCCAATGGTATAGTACATGGGATCAATTTTTCAAAGAATATAACACATGTTCAAAATTCTCCCACTTGTTGTTTTCTTTGCATACAGGGGTTTACATGATTACATAGTCAACAATCTAGGGAATTAATGCCCATAGATTCTCTACACCAAAAGAACTTCTTAGTCTTCACAATTTTTTTTAATGAATCTACAAAATTCTCCAAAGTGTCCACCTTCATTAGCAACACCTTCTTTTCTTCAACCATGTCTCTCACAAATTGATATTGAACATCAATATGCTTTTTCTTTGAATGATAAGTCAGGTTTTTCGCCAAGAAGATTACACTTTGAATGTCATAATCTATCCTTATAGATTGATGTAACAAGACAATACCTAAACACAATATCTGTAACCATATTTCTTCCTTTATTACATGAGTGGCTACCATGTATTTATCTTCTATAGTTGAGAGTGCCACAACAAATGTCTTTTGCTCATCCAATTGATTTCTCCTCCAAACAGGTTAAACACATACCCACTTGTAGATCTTATGTGATCCAAATATCTAGCCCAATATGCACCCAAAAATTCATGAATGTACACTCTGTCCAATCCTATTCTTCCTTGGTAGCACAATCCATAACTAGTAGTGCCACAAAAATACCTGAAAACCTCCTTTATTGTTGTTCAATGCTCCTTCCCTAGTTTTGACATATACCTGCTCAAAACTCCCACTACTTGTGAAATGTCCAATCTAGTACATACCATTACATATATCAAGCCACCAATTTCACTTGAATATGTAACACAATACATTTTATCTTCATCTTCATGTGTCTTCGAACAATGATCAGCAGATAACTTTACACCTATAGGAATAGGAACCCTGGTCGCTTTACATTCCTGCATATTAAACCTCTGCAATATTGTCTCAACATATTTCCTCTAATTTAAAATGATTTTCCTATTTTCCCAATATATTTTAATTTACATTCCCAAAATGAAATTAGCAACACGAAGATCCTTCATGTCAAATTTAGAGGAAAACTGAGTTTTTACATCTCGGATAATCTCTTTGTTGCTTCCTATCAACAACATATCATTCACATACAAGACCAAATAAATAATATGATCACCAATGAATTTGAAACACATAGAATGATTGTCTATGATTTTTGTGAAGCCAACTCCCAACATATAATTATCAATTTTTTATACCACATCCTTGGTTATTTCTTTAACCCATACATGGACTTTTTTATCTTGCATACTAGCTCCTTCTTTCCCTTTAGAACAAATCCTTTCAGTTTCTTCATGTAGATTTCTTCTTCTAGATCCCCATGTAGGAATGTTGTCTTCATGTCCATTTTTTCTACTTCAAAATAAAACACAACAACAATGGATAAATATAATCTAATAGAATTTAACTTGGCAACAAGAGAAAAAATATCACCAAAGTCAATTCCCTCAACCTAGGAATAATCTTTTGATACTAATCGATATTTGTATTTCTCCACGTTTCCTTCTGCATTCAAATTCTTTTCAAACACCCATTTGTTTCCAATGGGATTTCTTCCATTTGGTAAATCCACTATATACCAAGCCTCATTCTTATTGAAGGCTTCCATTTATTCAACCATGGACTTTTTCCATAGTTTTCCATCCTTTGAATCCACTTCCTCCCTAATAGTTCTAGGATCATCATCAATAATAGACAAAGAAAATTTGAATTTGAATCAAGTGGAGTATACCTTTTCGATTGTCTTCTTTCCCGAACTGATCTCCTCAATACTGGAGTACAATGATCTTCTTCTTCTGATTCATGTCCTTTTGTAGAGTCTTATTCATCATCCTTCAACTCAAACTCTATTTTCTCTAGTTCGTCCTTCCTTGTTAGGACTTTATGTTTTACATCATCATTTATTTCTCTACATACCACATCTCGACTATACACAACATTCTTAGTTTCTGGGTTCTAAATCTTACAACCTTTCAGACCATCTTTATACCCAATAAAGATACACGTTTAACCTTTTTATCTAGATTACTCTTGTTTTCCTTTGGAACGTGAACATGGACATCACAATCAAATACCACGAGATGTGTGAGAGAGAGTTTCTTACCAGTCCATACCTCATGTGGAGTATTGTAATCCAATGATGATGAGGGTGATCTATTGAATAGGTAACATGTGATACCCACTGCCTCTGCCCATAATTATTGTCCTAACCCGACACCACTGAGCATGCACCTTGTTTTTTCCATCACCGTCATATTCATCTTTTCTGCAACTCCATTTTTCTAAGGTGTATATGGAGTAGTACTCTACATTTCTATATCACACTTATTACATAATTATTTGAATTCATTTCCATATAACTCTACACCATTATCCATTCTCAACGCCTTAATTCTTTTCTCTGTTTGATTCTCCACAAGAGCCTTAAACTCTTTAAATGTTGGTTGTGGAGCCTAATTATCTTCATGATTCAGAGGTCTTGTTTTAGTTGTGTTTGGATCCCATTTCCTAGAGGGGGTGTGGAGTGAAGATTTACCCACCACGTCTATCGCCAAGGGGGTCCAAGGGGAGGCGACAATATTTTTTCTTGTAGAATACATTTCCTTGTAAAATATTGTAATTTCGTAGTCAATTCGAACTATTCATCATTAGGTTGCAAATCCGATGGTAGAAATTATATTAGGTTTTTCTTCCCTAGAAGGAAACCCTCTTTAATGTATGAGGGAATTGTATTGTGGTTGTGTATGTGAAGGAATATTGTATTCTGAGAGATGATATTGTGAGAAAAGAAGAGGAAGTTACATCGGGTATGTTGTAGGTTGTATACCTTCATTTGTTACATAATAATAAAGGAAGGGCTAGCAATTTCTCTCGTGGAAGTAGCCCACATTGCATAAACCATGTATATATGTGTCTCTATTGTATTTTGTATCTTATGTGGTTTATTCTCTCATMYATTTTATTTTKTYTCTTTGTGATCCTCTTTTCTAACAATTSGYATCATAGYGAAAGGTAACTCVCAGGAAAAGAGRGTTCCTAGTTCRAGTGGGAGAAATGGAGGAAGATGGAAAGTTTAGGKTCRAGAAATTTWACRAAAAAARCTACTAGTTATAGAAGATGMAAATGGAATACTATCTATATSAGAAGGATMTTYTYCTACTATTGGGAGGAAAAGMAAAGMAGCCAACGAGTATGAATGATGAAAAATGGGGATTTCTTGAAATAAAGGGACTAGGAACAATATGGTTGTTCCTAGAAGCATCGATGGCCTTCAAAATTTAAAAATAAAAGACAACAGAGGATCTAATGAAGGAATTGGCTAAATTATAAGAAAAATCCTCATCATTCAACAAGCTATTTCTAATGAAGCAATTATTTACTATGAAGATGTCAAAAGGTGGGTATGTTGCTAATCATTTAAACAAAGCATCTGACGAGTATGAAAGATGAAAAATGGGATGTTCTTGCCAGAAATGCATTAGGAATGATACTATTGTTCCTGGAAGCATCGGTGACCTTCCAAATTTCAAAAGAAAATACAATGAATGATCCGAAAAGATCTTTTAAATGACCATGGTTGAATTATTATGCATGTATTGATTAACCAATTAGGAAGCTTAATGAAAGAGGAAGAAGTTATGAGAAGTTATCAAATCCATATAAACATCTGTAGAACTGAAATAAAGAAATAAAAAATAACAAACCATAACACCATTGTGATAACGGAGTTCATAAATCTCGCCTACGTCTCTGGGCCTTTGTCTTAGTGGGTGAGTATTTCGTATTTCTGTTCAAATCTCAATAAGTATATCAAAGCAATGCCAAAAGGTTACAAAATTGATCTGTTCTTTTTCTACCAGATATTAAGAACCCAACAAAAGAAACGAAACTCAAAATGGATAACTGAAGCTCCCAGAAATGGCCCACAAAGGTGCTCTCCTCAACAAATTCCCTGCATAAAAATGGCTTTGGCTTGGCATTCCTTCATCATAAACATGCTCTGAATATTCTCCCATGGTATCAAGAAGGCTTGGTTTATATAGATCTAAAGTTGGTAACCATCTCCCAACTTCCTCACAAGATCTGGCCTCAATAAGAGCCCAATATCCCCCAATATTGGCCAAAAATCTTCAATAACAGGCATACAATCAAATAAAATCCACTAATATATGGTAAAAACCCACTTTATGCAACAAAAATCAAAATTGTCCAGGATAAGGTCACATGCAAGAAATGTCGCCAATCGCTAGCCCAAAGGGATGTGCACTGGCCCCTAGCCCAAAACAACTGGTCATATGACACATGGTGATACGAACACACCCAAAATATGTGTGCAAATCAATGCTTATAGCCCCGATAATATGGCAGAAAGGCATTGGAATCATGGCACCTTTGGTTACAACTGTAGTGTAGCACCCACTGGTTTAATTGTAGTCATATCTAACAAGAAACTCGAGGGTTGGGGCTTAGCCCCAGCCCCCTTTCGCCTCCGCTTACACATTATATGCAATTTATATAATTTAAAGTGGGTTGCATATAACAAGTCCCACCTTTAGCGCTATGGCATTCATACTTTTCCAGTAGACTTGTCTCCTCCAACATGTCATGGGGTCCAAACCCATGAGCTCCAAAAAAAAATTATTCAACCATCAAATGATAGGGTGCCACGTGGCACCTTTTCATTTGTCCATAAAAAAATTTCCACTTGTCAGAAAGAGATTGGATTTGTAATCTTCCCAATGAACATGCTTTTGTATTGCCACGTGTCTCAATGCTATGTCAGCATGATGTCATGTTGACCTGTTGATTTTTTTTGCCTGTTTAGGAAAATGAACAAAACGTGATATCAGGAGCATACGACGTTTGCTTGAGCCTGTTCAAGTTTTGTTGGGTTTGTATCGACCAGATATACACACATGTCCATTTTGAAGCCATTCTGAGAAAATTGATTTTTAGGCCTTTCTGAGCCCCATCAAGCTCCTGTATCTGAATCTAGATCAATGAAGGATCTGATGAAGGAATTGACTAAACAATATAAAAAAACCTCGGCCTCTAACAAGGTATTTTTGATGAAGTGATTATTTAATATGAAGATGTTAGAAGATGGGTATTTTGTCAATCATTTAACCAAATTTAATAGGGTTACTAATCAACTAAGTTTTGTAGGAGTAAACTTTGATGATTAGGTTAGGGCTCTTATAATATTGTTCTCATTGCCAGAAAGGTGGAACAACTTGGTCATTTTTGTAAGTAACTATGTCTCATGTTCAAACACTCTGAAATTTGATGATGTTCTTGTTGCTATCCTTCGCAAGGAAATGCCACAAAAAATCACAGGTGATACATCATGTAATGTGTTTACCATGGATAACAAGGGAAGACAAAGAGAAAGAGGATTGTCACATACTTGATCCAATCGCCTAACCACAAAGGCATCCCTCTTAAGCCAATAATTGCGTTGATACCAAATGTAAATTTTAACCTTGTACAATTATTTATTGCAAACAAATTCTCAATAAAAACATAAAAGATACATTGGCATGCACACACACACACACATTTTTTACCTTGGAAACCCAGACCGGGAAAACTAACAACCGGTTTATACTCACACCTCTAATATTCTATTCATCATTTTTTTCATTGTTTACAATACAATATACATATACGATCTTGTGGCATATAAACCACTAATCCATTGACCCAGATTAGTCAACAACCCCATATCCTTAACCGGAATTAGAAAACCATCAACAAAAACCATGTGTCAAAAAACCACTAAAAACAGACTAAAAAAACCACCAAAAACCAAACCATTTTTTATTAAAGGGGTTCCCACCTTCAAATCCTCGTAATCCTCCCCGCTAGGGAGTGCAAAGAAGCCCCCAAACCCCCTTTTCTCCTATTTCAGGGTATAGTACATGGGATCAATTTTGCAAACAATATGACACATACCCAAAATTATATATATATATATAATAATAAATGAAGAACATAGAGATGGTCAAGATACTAACCTCCTCCATGGAACTCTCATGTCCATTGGCTTCCATCGGCCTATAAGAAATATTATCATAAGTCAAACATCTATGAAGATCACATGAATGTCTAGTATGTCCATGTGCCCTCTTTAGAATGCACTTTACTACAGAGCTTGAAGGTTCAACCCCTCTACCAACATCACATGTAGGCACCTCCTACCAATATAGTGCTACAAAACTACCATGTTGGACCAAGCTCCAATTCAAGGTTGATATCAATAATTGTGTCTATGTGATGCCTTCCACGATGGGAGGATGCTAAGTAGGGGGGTTAGGCCTTCACCTAAGACGATGAGGACCTAACACTGGGTCACACCTAACATTCTGTCTATCCTATGCAGACCCATGACCCACCCCTTAGAATTCACCAATGTCAAAGTAGTTGACATGGTGACCCAACATAAACTATGCCTATGATTTTCTAAGAAAACATAGAGGCACCTCCCTATTATTGCAAGGAGGTTAGGAAAACACCACAAATCACCTATCCATCAAATTCTCCTTAAATTTTTGGATGCATCAATCCATATAAATTCATCTCTTTTTGATTGGTGGTTGTAATCCAATTCTAGGATCAATAAACAATGACATCAATTCTTGTTTTGTAATGTTCAAGTCTCTCACTTGGCTTTTATCTATGCTAATCCATTAATATTCAAACATTATATCAATGTAATAATAAATATTGGTTAATTGCCTTGGGCACTTACAATGAACGATACAATGGAATCCAAGGAAGTAACTAATGAAAATCATTTGGGCTCCCTAGTACTCCTTATGTTTTGGAAAATTGATCTAAGAGACCTCAACCCTTCATCAATTTATGTTTTTATGTTTGTTGGTTTTGGGTTGGGGTTTGGTGTGCCTTCTTGTGGTTGTATAGAATTTTTGTTTTCTCCAAGTCCTGTGTTAATTATTGTGTTGCAATTTAATAAAGGAATTTATATAAATTAGGTTGATTTCTAAAATTAACTTAGAAAATTACAAAAAACATGAAATTAAATATTCTACAAAATTTTAAAAACACAAAATTAAATGCAAATAAATACCTGGAATCCCTTGGAGACTGCGTCAACACCTTTGGACACTTCGTCAACAAATGCTAGGGCTTCAATTCGCTCTATAATCTCTCAAACACATCGCACGATTGGTGAAATGGGACAAAAAAAGGGCCATGGGCCATTTTAATCATCCCCAAAAAAGAACTCTTGCGTGTTCCTAAGAATGTGTGTGTGTTTCTATTGAAGATTTGATGTGACATCTTGGGTGGAATTTCGAGGTTTGTCAAGTCTGCCAACCTGGTTTCCACTTTTTTGTCTATCAACTTCATGCACATGCCCATTAGCAATATTTAAAATAAGTAATCTAAACTTATTAATAATTGATTGAAATGATCCTTGTATGACCTTAAATTTGAATTTAGTAGGAATTATTTTGGATTAACAGAATCATACATATCTTTTTGAATCACTAAGAGATAGATGGAACTTAATAAAAGGATAGACCATATAATGGTCTATCATGATACATCTTGAGTGGGATTAATGGGTACATCCTAAGTGGGCCTAATGGTTAAAAACATGTGTTTCCTCTTAGGAGGTCACAAGTTCAAATCCCTCTGTAGACTCCCTTGTCCCACAAACAAGGGATCTCATAAACCATTCGTATACATTACCCGTCAAATCCCTCGACAAAAGGGGTTCATTGTCCCATTAACAAGGGGTCTCATTGTAACGACCCTTGATTATTAATTATAATTAATTTTATAATATAATCCTAAAAAATTGTTTCTTAAATAATATTAACTAAATTAATCATCATTAATTAATTGTTCATAATTGTCAATGGTTATTTAATTAAATTATCAACTCTTTAATTATGAGAGTAAAGAATTAATAGGGTTGATAATTTAATTTATTAAAATTTACGTATATGAGTGGGATAAGAAACATTAAATAAAGGATAAGAAGCATTAAATTAATGGGATAAGATATTAGGTAGGGAGTAAATGAACGAAAGGCGGTGAAGGAGGGATAAGGGGGGGAAAGGAGTTTGGGGGAAGGGGATTATTCTATGGGAGTTGGGGATGAATTTTGGAGCGAGGGATTGGCAGAGTGAAATTGGGAGTGGAATTGACACAGTGCACCAGGGGTTTGTTGGGGGTTTTGGGCACGGAGGGCTAGGATATCCGTTGATATCCTAGGGCTAGGGAGCTACCTACTCGGTAGGGAGGACAGTTTTGGGTAGTGTTCTAAAGACGCGGGAAGGAAGCAAGCAGCGAGCAAATAATAGCATCAAGTTCAGGTAAGACTTATGCATTGTTTTGAATTAATTTGTTATTAAATTTTATTATATTGATGAAATTGCATACGAATGAGTTAAATTAGTAAAATTTCTTGAATTTTACTACTAAGTAGGTTGTTTAAATTATTCGGCTATTACAATTGGTATCAGAGATGTAGTTGAAACACTGGAGCCTTAAGGGCCACGTTCCCAGCCCAAATTCCCCTCCGCTTAACCTGCAAATCAACAAAACAACGCCTTAGCTGAAAAGCACACCGCCTATCAAAGATAAAGACCGAAAGAGACAAGTGCCATGTAGATTAAGAAGATAACCTAGAGGCTTCACGGCATAATTACTGGTAACCTAGATTTATAAATAATAGTTTTACAGGCTTAGCTGGTTTCTCTGCTTTTGAAATGAAAATGGCAAGATGTGCATTACCTGGCCCAGAATGAGGTGAAAGCCTATAAGAACTGCACATACACCAACTCCAGAAGAAGATAAGAATTGCAGGTCCACCAACTCCACAAGAAGTAATGAAGTAATGGATTCCATTTTTCATATTCGTCACTCTTCATATTCATCATCTCATCTCTGTAACTAAACTGAAAATCAACCAAACACAGCAGCAGACAATTTTGTTAGGAGGAACAGATATATTTCGTTAGCTTTTATAGGGGGGAAATTGGTTTGCTTAGTATTTACTGTCCCGCAACATCCATACAGGTCCCGCAAAAACCCTCAAAATTTTCAATTTTCTAGGATTGTGAATAATTTGACCGAACCATGTAACGGCACCACAAAGACTGCAAGCTTTTGGCTCAATTTATAAAAAAAAAAACAATCCATCAATTTATGTAACGGGCTTTTGGCAGTTTGATTTGAGTTAAAACTAGAGACAATGGATATTGTATATTCTACTGATTTGTGCGATTTGATCTTCCGGTCTTGAAATTTTGGTTACCGGTAATCCAGTGAAAATAGTAGATAGCCAAATAATAATAATAATAATAATTTTATGATTTAATATCTCATTCAGTGTTATAGATTATCTACCTACCTGGCCTGAAGAACTGCAAGTTCTCAGTCATCTCACGGAGAAACACCGCCTCGGATTAATCATATAACCTGCATGCTTCTAGCAGGTGGAAGATAGAACAATAAGCTGAAGGACCACGCTTATTTAAAAAACCCTCAAAATTCAGATCCATATTACTTTGTGACCAAATATGGCCACAGAGAATACCTTAGCCCGTTGGACCTTTGACTGTCTAGTTCTATTTTCCTTTCATTGACTTGTCTTGAATCCTCTGGTTGGGTCGTGACCCATCAAACCTGTATATGAGAGAAAATTCGTTAAAAACACCAATTTAATAATAAGTGGAAAACAAACTTACCTTGATGGTTGGGGTTTATATTCTTAACGCAAGTTTCCTTATTACAGATGATTCAAATTTCAGACAACAATGTTAATTGCAACAACAAATCACATGTTTGACATCCATAGCATTCTAGAAGTAGCTCTAGAACTGAGACAAACATACAACCTAAAGAATTGTTCAATGTTTCAACTGGTATTTGCAATCTTCTAGTAGTTGCCTCCAGAGAATACTTCAGTGCTCTTGATGCTCTTCCTAGGTCACGAAATCCATCAATTAATATAGCAACACAATCTGATTTGGGGAAAATGGCCTTCTGTATCATGCGCTTCCTCATCATTACAGCCACATCACCTCCGTTCAGGAGCATCTGATCCAAATACCATACACCGTGCCCTTGGCCTATCCTTCTCAACTGAGACATATATTTTGATACTTCTTGATAGCTTGAACCTGATCGGTTAGAAAGTTTCCCTGGAAAGAAAGTCTTTATTGAAATCTCAGATCGAGAGAAGATTTGTAATTGAATCATCCCTAGAAGGATTTTGGCACCCATGCAGAAGTGAGAACCTTGATTGAGAACTGTGAAAGGGATTCTTTGAGAGAAAAAGCAAATAGTTGCCTTGTCTCTGTTGTTCACCCAAGCAAGCCATGAATCAAAGAAGCAGAAGCAGCATCCATTCTTCCTCGGTCAGAAGATAGAGAGGAAAGAAGAGAAGCCTGAAAAGCTTATCAAAGGACTTTTTTAATGGGGCTAGTCCCACAGTGTAGTTAAAAGGAAAAGTGATTCCCCGGGGTTTACCACTGCGTGAACGAACTAGAAAGGGAAAGTAAAGATAGATCGCAGTTCGAGAAAAACAGCTATAAGCGGTACCTGGAACAATGTCTCAATCTAACCTGATGAAATCCGTCATCTGACCATCGTTCGCCTCGAGTCTGTCCTTCACCACTCGGACATGTCGATGCGTTCAGAAGCTTTGATTTGTAAGTTTCTCCAAAGACAAGGCCAGCTCCATGGCATAAACGGCTTTACACGAATCATGCATACGAACACAATGCATGCCACATGCCAACGCCCAAACGCCTCACGAGAAATAAAACGCGGATTTCCTTATGGGCAGTAGCACTTTTTTTATATATTTTTTTATTTATTTTATTTTAATTTTATATTTAATTTTTTTTTAAATTTTACTAAATTTAATTTCATGGTTTAAATCGTAAAAAAAAAATTATTTTTTTTTATTTATTATTTTTTTTTAAACAAAAAAAAAGGGATAAGGATAAAAAAAAATTAAATATAACATTCAAATCAAATATTCGATTAAAGTATGATTATGAAGCTAATAAAGTTATTTAGCTGAATAAAATATTAGTTAAGTTAATAAAGTTAATTAGCTTAATAAAATATTAGTTAAGTTTAAATAATATAAGACTAAGTATAAATTTTTATGGAGTCCGTGGGATTCGAACCCCGGACCTCCCCACCGTGCAAAGCTTTGACAATGGCCGCCCTACCAACGCGCCATGTATTGTTTCTGTTACAAATAATTTCACAAATAAATACTTTAACTGTCATACACAAGACCACATGCCAAGCTATCAAGCGCCTTTTAGAGCCATACAGGTCACATGCCAAGCTATCAAGCACCAAAGACATAAATGGAAGAGCCCACAAAGGGACGTATGTGCTCAACACGGCGTCTTAAGAAGAACAATAACGCCGAAAGGTACATAGTGCGGGTGTACGCATATCGGTGTAAATTAATAAACATAAGGACGGGAGTCAATTTTAATCAAGTTGTAAGCGTAAATTAAAAGGGCTCAGACTAGGACAAGCGAGAAGGAGGCGGCATATTCATTAGGAGCGTAAGCCTAGGAAGTGGCGAGTAAGGCGCAAAGCTAGCGTAGCTACAGGGCAAAGGAACCAATAGTTATTTCTGTAGGGACGAAGAAACTAAGCTTAGATTCTTAAACCTAACCCTAACCTAGACAATCCCCTAATGGAGTAACGTTTGTTTACAGACAAGTAAAGAAAACTTACGCCTAACCCTGTTTCTAGTTTGAGTAGCACCAATTTAAAACATCCTGGAACTCACCCTGACAACTTTGGTTGATGCAGGTCAAAGCACACAGGATGGTCAGGACTCGAGGGAGTCGAGGCAGGGGAGCGTCGTCGCAAGCACCTCCAACACCACCAGTGCCACCACCACCATCACCCAAACTAGCCCTCATACTGCGCTCGTTGGAAGCCATCAACGAGACTTTAAAGGGGCGACAACCGACAGGGACTGAAGTGGAACCCCCACCGTCTGGAACAGGTAATCCAGAAGCGTCAAGGGATTTAGGGGGAGGACCTCCAACCGAAGACATCACGTGGGAATTGCAGAAGATCAAACTTCCGGAGTTTGCCGGTGGTCGCGCCAGTGAACGTGCGAAAGCATGGTTGGAAGGCATGACCAGGTGTTTTTCCCTAAGGGACTATGCATCCAACTCAAAGGCGAAGATCGCCATTTTTCAGTTAAGGGATAGCGCCTTGAACTGGTGGGGCAACCTGGAAAGACAACTGCACCTTACCCCAGACACGGTATCTTGGGAACTTTTCGAGGAGAGGTTCAGAAAGAAATATATGTCGGTGTACTATGAGGAACAACAGGTCGGGGCATTTCATGCCTTAGTACAGGGAAACAAAACTGTAGAAGAATATGAGATCAGGTTTATGGAACTGGTCAAATATGTGTCGTATATGGATAATGACCAACGACAGGAAGAGCGCTTCATCTATGGATTGAACCCTAGGATAAGAGCTATGGTGAGGATGTGGAAGCCGTCTTCAGTAGCGGAGGTAGTGGAAAATGCGCGTTACATGGAAGAACATATGAACTTGACTGGGGGTGCAAGATCGACATTTCTGCATCGCCCGGGGTTCGTAGGAAAGGCCCCACGGATATTTCCTAGGGGAGGGGGCTCAAGGCCACCGCCTTATGGTAACAGATTCACGCCAAGGACAGTAGCTACAGGGATTTCAATGGCAGTGAGTGCAGCATCTCGTTCATCGCCAATGGTGCAGACAAGACCACGGCCATCTCAGGGAACAGTGAGCAGGGCCAGGGGTTCCAGGGGAAGGAACTCATTTCAAAGACAGACACATAACAATGCACAGGTTCAATCTGGTGTTCCCTGTTGGGGGTGCGGGGGACCCCATTACCAGCGTGACTGCCCAAAGTTACAATCAGGGTTCGTGCATAGAGAAGGAAAGGCGCCAATGGGGAGAGCAAGTAGCAGCCACCATATTTACGCAGCAGTTAATAACCGCCAGGATGAACATCAGTCCACGATGGTGGAGTCATCAGGTACGCTAAATCATATCAATGTTAAGATTTTGTTTGATTCTAGTGCGACAGATAGTTTCATTTCACCATCTGCATTAGAAAAGAGTGGGTTGGCAGCCTACGAGCATGATGACTTTAAACAAGTCGAGATGGCTTCGGGGGAAAAACAAGCAGTAGGACCTAGTGTCGATAATTGTATAGTAGACCTGGGAGTGTGTACTACCAGGTTGAAGGTATACGTCACTGCTCTTGGGGCATATGACCTAATCATTGGAATGGATTGGTTAGCAGCCCATCGAGATTTGGTAGATTGTTTCACAAAGACGGTGATTTGTGTCGATGATGAAGGAAGACCAGTAGAAATCCAAGGTGTACAGAGAAAAGTGTCGTTACGCTTTATATCAACTATGAAGGTTAAGCGATGCTTGAGGCAAGGGTGTCGACTTTATGTAGTGGAAGAAGTGAATGAAAGGAAGGGACCCTCATTGGATCAGTATCCGGTATTGTCAGAATTTCAAGATGTTTTTCCGAATGAGTTACCAGGGTTACCTCCTGAGAGGGAGCTTGATTTTACAATTGAGCTAAAACCTGGTGCAAAACCAATTTCCAAAACTTCGTATCGGATGACAGCGCCAGAACTTTGTGAATTGCAAATGCAGTTGAAAGAGTTACTGGACTTAGGGCTAATAAGGCCCAGTGTCTCACCTTGGGGCGCACCGGTAATTTTTGTAAAGAAGAAGGATGGATCCTTACGACTATGTATAG
>ML782104.1:76898-96619 GCA_009831015.1 Picea engelmannii | reverse complement strand
ATTGCAGAATAAATGGGTTTACAGGGTGAAGGAAGAAGATGGAGGTAAAAAATGGTACAAGGCCAAACTTGTTGTAAAGGGGTTTGCATAGAAGAAAGGTATATATTTTTATGAAATATTTTCTCATGTTGTTAAAATGACTTGAATTAGGACTATTTTAAGTCTTTTGGTGGTAGAATATTTGCATCTTGAACAGTTAGATGTAAAAACATTTTTTCTCCATGGGGATTTGGAAGAAGAGATCTAAATGCACCATCTATAGGGGTATGAGGTAAAAGGGAAGGAGAAGTTGGCATGCAGGTTGAAGAAGAACTTGTATGGCCTAAAGTGAACTCCAATGAAGTGGTATTTGAAATTTGACAAGTTTATGATAGAAAAAGGTTATTGTATATGTCATTATGATCACTGTTTTTATTTTAAGAGGTTAGAAAATAGAAGTTATATTATCTTTGTATTATATGTAGATGGAATTCTTGTTGTAGGGTATAACATGCAAGATATAAATGTCCTCAAAATGAAATTAGCTAATTCATTTGTGTTGAAGGATTTGGGTGTTGAAACGAAAATCCTTGGTATGAGAATAACAAGAGATAAGAAAAATCACAAATTGACATTGTCTCTTAGGAGAGTACATAGAGAAGGTGTTGGAGAGGTTTAGAATGTAGAAAGGAAACCAGTCAGTACACCTTTGGCCACCTATTTCAAATTAACCAAGGAAATGTGTCCCAAGACACCTAAGGAGATACAATACATGTCCAAGGTCACTTATTCATCAATAATTGACAGCTTGATGTTTGTGATGGTGTGCACAAGACCAGATGTTGCACATGCAGTGGGATTCATGAGTAGGTATATGAACAATCTAGGTAAAAAACACTAGGATATAGTAAAGTGGATTCTCAGGTATTTGAGAGGTACTACTACTGATGCATTATGTTTTGGAGGTTCACACATTGTTCTATAGGGATATGTTGATTCAGATTTCAAACATTGTTCTATAGGGATATGTTGATTCAGATATGGTGAGTGCTAAACATATAAGGAGGAGCACCACAAAGTATGTTTTTACTATAGGTGGAACAACAGTAATTTGGATAAATAAAAAATGCAAAATGGTTGTTGCATTTCAACAACAAAAGCAGAGTATGTTGTTGCTACAGAAGCTAGTAAAGAGATGATTTGGTTACATAGGTTTGTTGAGGAATTGGGAAAGAAATAGGAGAATAGCAAGTTTTATTGTGATAGAAAAAGTGCCATTCATATTGAAAATAACTCACCCTTCCATTATAAGACTAAACATACAAATCTCGGGTACCACTTCATATGATTTTTTTTGGAAGATGGACAATTGAATTTGGAAAAGATACATACAAGCCAGAATCCTGCAGACATTTTAAAAAAGGTAGTAACTAGGGAGAAATTGAGTTCTTGTTCAGTTTCAATTTACCTTCAATAATTAAGGTGAAGATAACAAACTTTCTAGGTCCAAGGTGGATCATAGTCCAATAGGTACAATAATAGTGGAGTTGATGTGATCATTCTCCAAGTGGGATATTGTTGGTTGTGGAGCCTGATTATCTTCCTGATTTAGAGGTCTTGTTTTGATCCCATTTCCTGACATGAGGGTGTGGGGGGGGATTCCCTCCCACATCTATCACCAAGGGGGTCCAGGGGGAGGTGACAAATTGTCTTGTAAAATAAATTTCCTTGTAAAATATTGTAATTTCATAGTCAATCTGAACCGTTCATCATTAGTTTGTAGATTCGATGGTAGAAGTTTTTTTATGGTTTTTTTCCATAGAAGGAAAGTGTAACATCCACAAAAATAAATTATTTTTAAGTCTGAAATTGCTTGTGAAATTATTTATGTTTTTGGTAAATTCGAAATTGGAAAATTATTGTCAGTTATGGAAATTCCGAATTTCGAATTTAGTTAATTGTAATTGATGATTATGATTGTTGGGCAGAGACCTGATTTAACCCAACTAACTATTTGACTATGACACTTGTATGAAAACAAATATTTTATATTTATTGTTGAGGGACAAATGGAACAACCAAGTTAAAATCAGTTGACCATGACTCCATGAGTGGGGAACATGTTGGAACTACCTTAGGGCTGAATGCTACAAGTGGAAAAGCAAGTATTTGGCCATTAGAAGCCCCTTCAAATAAGGGATTTGGAAAGATGTGAAATTCCCAAGGGGAAAAGACATAGGCACAATTTCTTTTGGATATATAGCATATGGGAGGTGGCAAGACGCTGCGTAGTATGCTCAGGGGAAAAATTATCTCTTGTTGTTATGAACATTGTATTATGAGTGTGAGGCAAGGAGGAGATTGTTGAAACTGAAGGACTATTGTTGAGGAGGAGTTATGGAGTTCGCCCTCATGGTTAGGCTAGGGGGTGAATGGGACAAGTAAATTGGATGTTCTATTCTAAGGTTGGGTGGAAGTTGGTTGTTCCATTTGTTGTTCAGAAACTATTCAGATATGTCTATCTAATTTGTCTATGGTCAAATGTTATTTGAAGTACTAGCTATTATAATGTATTTTCTTAAATCTAGATGAATCAATCTGTTTAGCAAATTATGATGGAATGGGATGAATTGTAGGATAAAACTCTTACAGTTTATATATAGGCGTTGACTAAACTTTTTGTATCTTGGATGGAAATAAAATTTAATTATGAGATTATGTTAGGAGATATATCTGTGTTAAACAACATATCCTTTTATTTATATTATGAATTCCCTACCAGATATATGAATCATATGTATCTAAAGATATTCATTTCTATAAGTAAAACTTTAGACTCTACATGCACTAAAGGAAATTTTTGAAAGTAAAACTGAAACTTAAAATTCATATATAGTTACAGACTTATCTCTATAGGTCACCCCTTTAATTATGAACGAGTTATTCTATGGATTTATTATTGTGGGGATGAAGTAAAGTTGGGACTGAGATATATGCATATAGGTTCAAACATATCTTTGTAGGTTACATAAGAAATACTGTAATAAACAATGGAAATACCCGACCACACAAGTGCCAAATGAGACTTGATGATTTACCCATATGAACATATAATTACATGTGTGTGTGTGTGTATATATACCATTGTTTTACATGACGTTGCCTAACTTTGCTTACAATTTAAGAAATTATACATATGAATTCCAACAATTAACACATGGGACTTCAAACATACTTTTCACTATTTAAACTGCGTGGCATTTTATATTCCAGTTATTCCCTCGTAAACCCCAAGAGGTTATCTAGGATCTTTTTATACACATTCATAATATAGAGACTAATTAAAACAAATCATAGTAATGGAATAGAAGAAATACAACGGTACTTTTTGTTAACAACATATTTTAGAAGATATGTATGCCTACATGCTCAGATCTAAATAGCCATAAACATAACACCTAGAGCGATAATTAACATCGTCGAGACCCAGATCTGAAAACCTTCAAGTCCAAACTTTAAATTGAAACCCGAGTACCTTTTGAGAGTAGATTGTGGTTGTGATCCATCGTGGCGACCATGTAAGCCCTACAAGAAAGGTGATATGAATTATTAGTGTCAGATAGTAGTCAATCAAACTTTGGCATATGAGTTAAATCACATAAGATAGCGAAGATCTTGTCTCAAAGTTTAATACTTAGCTTGAAGTTATCACAGGTCGACTCGTAGAGGTAGTCGTGATCCTTTCGATGCCCAGAAGAGGGAGGAGTGAAGTTGAATAATCTGATGGGTACCCTCGCAGTGAAAACAGGGTCCCATCATTAGTTGAAATAACCAATACAGAAAGGAAAATATGTTAACTATTTTCATAACTATAACATAGGTCAGACTCTTTCAAACAATTTAATCAACATCATATACCATATATTTATAATACAGAGTCACTAGTTGAGTCACAGAGAGTACACCAAAGTATGATGACCATGAAGGAATTCTTTGTGAAGGAATTTCTAAACCAATACAAAACGCTTAAGTTTCCTTCCTGTATAAGTTAAAAGTTGTGACAAGTAATTTAGAGTTTTCAGCCGATAACGTTTATAGCATAGAACGCTTAGAGCTGAGGCATTTTTCCTTCTTTGACCACAAACAAAGTTACGGGATGTTAACTAATTGTTCCTCTTAACTTTACGAGTTGTTGACAGGATTACAGAGTTCCTTTAAGTTATACCTAACAGTAAGTAAGAAAAACCTAATTTAAACATCCTTAAAGACCACAAGAAGTATCACTTAATTAGAACAGATGGATGGGATCAATCATGGATCTTTATACCCTAAATCTCCTCAGTCTTTAACATAAACCACAGATTGAGGAAGTTGTAGGACAAGTGCCAAAAACGATTGTCCTCAACAAAACAAAGGACGTCGAGAGGCATAGTGGGTGACCCCTTTCACTATGAAAAAAATTGAGTCATGACAGACATCGAAGGGTGTAAGAAGAAAATCAAGAGAATATCAGAAGGATTCAAATAGAGGTGTAATGTCCCATACAGTCTTTATGACTGATAATTTAATAAACTCAAAGAAAAACAAGTGGAAACAACCAAGGCAATCCTGTGAAGTAAGTAGACAATCCACAGAGGGGATAGTAACTCATACTAAAGAAATGGAGTATCGGGGAACTACAGATAGAACTTATGTTTTATTTATTGAAGGGTGTAACCACCTACAACAGAAGATGAATAAAGACAACACGCAGTATTTTTTGATAAACCTATCTTGGTCAAAACTACAGAACCGACATCCTCGCGACCTTGACCCTTTTCGGTCTAGAACAATGTCTATGTTTTTCATAAGCGTCATATTTATCATATATTAAGAGTGTAAAAGAGGCTAAGGGAGAAACCATAGAGGATTCCTAAGCAGTATCAATGGTCAAAGAAGAACAAAGAAAAAAAAAACCACCACTAAATCTCGATAAAACATCACGTTCATGAACTCTAAAGGTAAACAAGATACATTACTAATACAGAGAGTCGATTAACAAGTGTCGAAGGACGCTTACCTTGCAAGGATTCCGACCAGTTCTCTTTGAACGTTCCACTTCTCCATTTCAATATCTAGTTAACGAATTATGGTCATGACATCAAGAAAAGTAGTAATGGAGGTACACTCATAGTGGTTGCTTACACGCAAGGTGAGAAAGGAATAAACAAAATGATAGTGAAACTTCCAACGAGCCTAGTAATGGTGATGGGTAGGAAATTGTGTTGAGGACCATGTGACCCTTGTGAGGTGGCAAGAGAACAGTGGGCATGAAGTCCGAGTGCTAGCCAAGGAGTACGCCACATGATACTTCTTAAATGTCGCGGGTATAGTCATTAAACCAGACAACGATACCCTGCCACCTTTTTTATTGTCATAGTTATGATGAAGGACAAGCATAGGCCAATTAGGGCTTAGAACACACATAGTTTTATTATAGTTATACGATTTAGTTCTTACTTATACCCTTGATGCCACTTCGACCAAGTTAGTTACCATGTGATCGATCGACAGTAATAATGGTGTAAATTACTCATAACCTTAATAAAAAATAATCGGGCTTGTTAAAGGGTTACATCATTACACTATGGGTTTGCGCCAATAGGATAGGAAACCTATAGTCTTTACAAACACTTTGTTCTATTAGAATGAAAGGACTAAGGTGGGTATAAGCCTTAGGTAGTAGACTACATCTTCACTCTATTGCTAAGGTAGAGTTAAATTTTTCATGACAAACATGTACACTTAGTTATGTGTATGTAACTTGCATCCTTGTCAAGAAGTGGTAGGATTAAGATATGGATGCCAAGGAAGTAGTGGAACCTTTCTAACATATAGTTATGATTGTTCGATGGTTTTCCTCTTTTAGACAAACGATAATTATAGTGACTGTATTTAAAAAAAAAATGTTATTTATAAATTTTTGGAAACATTACATATGTTATCAGAGCCAAGGTTACATCACTTGGACCTTAAACAAGGCAAAACCATTTGCTTAGCACATATTTTTTTTTGTGTTCATGTAAAGATAACAAAACCATTACTGTTACAAACACAAAACTTTTGTTTCTATTCTGATCATGGCAACACAAGATGAAGCAAATATTAGACTCGAGGAGAATCCTGAGCAAAGGCCCCGTGAAGATCAAAGGCAGAACAGTGACGGAGCTCACCTACCGAAGTTATGGAAACTATGAGAAACCTCATTGTGGAGTTGAAATTTTTCAAAGAAGACAATGAGAAACTGAAAAAGGCACAACAGGAACAACAAGAAATAAATGAAGTTCTACTACGAAGCATAGTGACAAAAAAGAGCCCAAAGGATGATAACCAAGAAGAAGAGGTTAGTAAAAGGGCCTCCAATAATTCTTGCCCTGAAGCGGAAAAAGGGAACAGCTCGTCCGATGGTACACCTTCAGCTGAAGATAAAACAAAAACAGGAAGAAAAAGGAAACAGGTAGACCACCTTGAGGGAGAATTTAAGAAAATCAAACCATCTACCTTTGACGGGGAATCCAGAACAGGGGAGGATGTTGAAGCATGGTTATTAGACATAAAGAAGTATTTCAAGATATACAACTATTCCAAAAATATGAAGGTTAGAATGGTCATTTATAATCTGAAAGGAAAAGCTAGCATATGGTGGAAGGACCTGAAGCTGGCCAAGGGCTTAAAGGAAAAACATATGGAATGGTCAGATTTTAAGAAGTACTTTAAGTAACAGTGTTTATCTGAAAGTTACTATGAAAGAAAAACTAAAGAGTTGTATGAGCTACGACTCATTCAAATGGTTATGGATGACCTGATAAAAAAACTCCTGGAATTACTGTGATTTGTGCCTTACATCCGAGAGGATAAAGTGAAAATCCAGTGGTTCCTAAGTTGTTTAACACAGTCCTATAAGGATAGAATTGAATTCGATAATCCCAAATCCTTAAGTGAAGTTTTCAGGAAGGCCTGAATGTGTTAAGACCAATATAAAGAGCGGTCAGAATTTCCCAAGGCTTGGAAAGACAAGAAACAAGACTGAATGAATTAGCGGAAGAAGGGATATTAGCCAGCCCCTTTTCATAACGCAACAAAGAGTTTTCCAAGGAAATATTTTCACTCCAACAACTAGAACACCCAAGGAAGTGGTAAACCAATTAATTTAGGAACAAAGAAGTTTGGGGACATCCCCCGCGAACCATTAAAATGTTGGGGATGTGGAGAACCTCACCTAAGGAGGAACTGTCCATGTTTGACTTCAGCAGTGAGGACTATGGTTCACAACATACAGAAAACCTCTATAGTGGGAGATGTGGGCAGAGGCTTACATCGGATCAATGCAGTCATGGATGGATGAAAAGTTGACCACCAATCCACTGTAGTGGAGATTGAAGGTAATATTAACAATACTCATATTTATGTTTTAATCGATCTAGGAGCTACGTTGAGTTACATCTCTCTTTGTGTAGTGGATTCAAATAAGCTTAAGAAAACAAGACATGCAAACGTTTGACTAGTACAACTAGCAAAAAGAACAAAAAGGAAAGTATCCGACTTTATTTCCGATTATGAGTTTAGTTTAGGTGGTAAAAACACAAAGACAAATCTGAACACTCTACCCTTAGGGTCTTATGATGTAATTATTAGAATGGATTGGTTAGAAAGGCATAAAGCATTGTTAGATTGTTATGAAAAATAACTCAAGTATAAAGATGAAATTGACACTGTTAGGACAACTCAAGGTATACAAAAACCAATCTCAATTAGACAGATTTCAACAATACAATTTAAGAAATGCATGAGAAATGGTTGTAAGATTTATCTCATCCAAATAACAAATCTATTGGAAAAATAAAATAAACCTATCTTAGAGGATCTTGACGTCTTGCATGATTTCAAAGATGTGTTTGTTAATGAGATACCTGAATTACCCCCAAGGAGGGAGATAGACTTTTCTATCCACCTACTACCTAGTTCAACCCCTATATCTAAAGCACCCTACTGAATGAGTTTATCGGAATTAACAAAGTTAAAAATTCAATTATAGGAATTATTGGACAAAGAATATATCAGACCAGGTGTTTCACCATGGGGAGCACCAGTCCTTTTTGTTAAAAAGAAATACATAACTCTAAGATTATGCATGGATTACAGAAAACTAAACAAAATGACTGTTAAAAACAAATACCCCTTACCCAGGATCAATGATCTATTCGACCAAGTAGGTGGGGTCAAGATTTTTTCTAAATTGGATTTAAGATCTAGTTATCATGAGGTTAGAATAAAAGATGAGGACATAAGTAAAACAACATTCAGAATGAGATATGGACATTACGAATTTGTTTTTATACTGTTTGGACTCACTAACGTGCCAGCCACATTTATGTGCTTAATGAACAGTATTTTCAGTCAATACTTAGACAAGTTTGTTTTGGTATTTATTGATGATATCCTAGTATTTTCTAACACAAAAGAAGAACACAAAGAGAACCTAAGGATAGTTCTGCAAAATTTAAGAAAACACCAACTATATGCTAAATTCAATAAGTGTGACTTTTATCAGAAGAAAATATAGTACATAGGACACGTAATATCTGAAGAAAATATTGTGCTCGACCCTGAGAAAATAAGAGCCATCATGGAATGGCCGATTCCTAAGGACGTAGCAAACATTCGGTCATTCATGGGAATCACTGGATATTACCGCAGATTTATAGATGGATTTTACAAGATTTCATACCCTATCGCCTCACTACAAAAGAAGGGAACCAAGTTCAACTGGTCACATAAATGTTAGGACAGTTTTAATCAGTTAAAGGAATTATTGACAACTGCACCCATTTTAAAGGTAGAAGATCCAGACAAAGACTTCACAGTTTGTGTAGATGTGAGTAAAGAAGGTATGGGCGGTGTCCTGACTCATGAAGAGCACGTTATTTGTTATGAATCCCTAAAATTAAAGAAACACGAATGAAACTATGTCACTCATGACTTAGAGTTGGCAGCTATCATACATGCCTTAAAGATGTGGTGACCCTATATAATGGGCAGAAAATTTTTGTTATTGACGGATAACAGTGGTGTGAAATTTTTGTTTAGTCAACCAGACCTTAATGTAAGGCAAGCGAGATGGTTGGCCTTCTTGAGCGACTTTGAATTTGAGGTACGACATATCAAGTGTAAGGAAAACAAGGTGGTTGATGCATTAAGTAGAAGAGTTCATGGGTTGTTTGAAATAAATGTTAGCAAGGCAGAAAGTGATCCTGAGTAGAGGATAAAAGTTGCAGGTAATAACGATGAGAACTACACTAAAACAGTGGCATAATTACAGAATAATATAGAAAATTCAGAAAAAACAGATCTGAGTTTGGACAGAAATGGTCTACTACAATTTAAAAATAGAATATACATACCTAATTCAGTGGAATTAAAGTTAACGGTTTTGGACAAAGTACACAAGAAACCATATTCTGGTCATCCGGGATACCAGAAAATGGTAACATCACTAAGGATGTTATTTTATTGGCCCCATATGGAGGATGAAACAACATAATACTTAGCTAAGTGTCAATATAGTCAGCAGGTGAAGGCTAAACACCAGCATCCAGCCAGTCTGCTGCAGCCCTTACCTATGCCGGAATGGAAATGGGAGACTATATAACTGGACTTTATTACAAGTTTTCCTAGAGAACTCAAAAACAGAATGATTCAATTATGGTGGTAATCGATAATATTAGTATGTTTACACACTTTATTCATGTAAAGTCTACTTTTAAAGCTATTAACATCACTGAAATATTAATGAAAGAAATTTTTAGAGTGCATGGTATTCCTAAAATGGTGATTTCGGATAGAGATGTAAAATTTACATCTACTTTTTGGAAAAGATTGTTTGCAGGGTTAAATACTAACTTGAATTTCAGCACCAGTTATCATCCACAAATGGATGGGCAGACCGAACGAGCAAACCAAATCATAGAAGATATGCTACGCATGTACGTAAGGACAAAACCAAGCAAGTGGGAAGACTACCTACACTTGGTGGAATTTGCGTACAATAATGGTTACCAAACATTGGCTAAGATGAGCCCCTTCAAGGCATTGTACAACAAAAAGTGTATGACTATGATTAGATGGGATAACCCAGTGGACAGACTCATGGTAGGACCAAAAATGCTCCACAAAATGGAGAATACGGTAAGAAAAGTTCAGAAGAATTTAAAAGAGGCTCAGGACAGACAGAAAAGTTATGTGGACCTAAAAAGAAGACACTTGGAATTTCAAGTGGGGGATCACGTCTATTTAAAAGTCAAATCCCGGAAAATTTCACTAAAGCTAGAGAACTATGCCAAGTTGGCACCCAGGTTTTGTGGTCCTTTCGAGATCTTAGCTTGAATTGGACCCGTAACATACCAACTTGCACTTCCTATCAGACTAACAATTAATAATGTATTTCATGTTTCTTTGTTAAAGAATTATGTTCATGACCCTACTCATATGATCGATTTGAACTTGGTGTGGGTGGAACCAGAAGGAGAGTTCCAAGTAGAACCTCTACGCATTCTAGACAGGAGATAAATAACACTACGGAACAGAGTCGTCACCTAGGTAAAAGTGCAATGGAAGCACTTTAGTCCTGAAGAGGACACTTGGGAGTTGGAGGGAGACTTGCAGAAATCTCATCCAATCCTATTGCAAGAAAGGGATGAACACTAAGGAAAGTGTTTGATTGAAGGGGGAAAGGATGTAACATCCCCAAAAATAAATTATTTTTAAGTCTGAAATTGCTTGTGAAATTATTTCCGTTTTTGGTAAATTCGAAATTGGAAAATTATTGTCATTTATGGCAATTCCAAATTTCGAATTTAGTTAATTGTAATTGATGATTATGATTTTTGGTCAGAGACCTGATTTGACCCAACTAACTATTTGACTATGACACTTGTATGAAACAAAATATTTTATATTTATTGTTGAGGGACAAATGGAACAACCATGTTAAAATCAACTGACCATGACTCCATGAGTGGGGAACATGTTGGAACTACCTCAGGGCTGAATGTTACATGTGGAAATGCAAGTATTTGGCCATTAGCAGCCCCTAAAAATCATTGATTTGGAAAGCTTCAAAAATTACCAAGGGAAAAAGACCTAGGCACAATTGCTTTTGGATATATAACATATGGGAGGAGGCAACACGTTGCCTAGTATGATCGGGGGGGAATTATCTCTTGATGTTATGAATACTATATTCTGAGTGTGAGGTAAGGAGGAGTTTCCTGAAACTGAAGGAATATTGTTGAGGAGGATTTCTGGAGTTCGCCCTCATGGATTCATGGTCAGGATAAGGGGTGAATGGGACAAGTAAATTGGATGTTATGTTCTAAGGTTGGGCAGAACTTGGTTGTTCCTTTTGTTGTTTGACAACTATTTATATATGTCTATGTACTCTCTTTATGTTCAAATGTTATTTGGAGTACTAGTTGTTAGAATGTATTTTCTTAAATCTGAATGAATCGATCTGTTTAGTAAATTCTGATGGAATGGGATGAATTGTAGGATAAAAATCTTACAATTTATTTATAGGCGTTCAATAAAAAATTTGTATCTTTGATGGAAATAAAATTTAATTATGATATTATGTTAGGAGATATATCTGTGTTAAACAGCATATCCTTTCATTTATATTTTGAATTCCCTACCAGATATATGAATCATATGTATCTAAATATATTCAGTTCTGTAAGTAAAACTTTAGACTGTGGAGGCACTAAAGGAAATTTTTGAAAGTAAAACTAAGACTTAAAATTCATATATAGTTACAGACTTATCTTTGTAGGTCACCCATTTAATTCTGAACGAATTGGTCTATGGATTTATTAATGTGGGGATGAAGTAAAGGTGGGATTGAGATATATGCAAATAGGTTCATACATATCTTTGTAGGTTACATAAGCAAGACCGTAATAAACAATGGAAATACTCGACCACGCAAGTGCCAAATGAGACTTGATGATTTACCCATATGAACATATAATTACATATAATTACATATATATATATATATATATATATATATATATATATATACCATTGTTGTGTATGAAGTTGCCTAACTTTGCTTACATTTTAAGAAATTATACATACGAATTCCAACAATTAACATAGGAAACTTCGAAAATAATTTTCACTATTTAAACTACGTGGCCTTTTATATTCCAGTTATTCTCTTGTAAACCCCAAGAGGTTATCTAGGATGTTTTTATACATAGTCATAATATAGAGACTAGTTAAAACAAATCACAGTAATGGAATGGTAGAAATACAACGATACTTTTCGTAAACAACATATTTTAGAAGATATGTATGCCTACAGGATCAACTCTAAATAGCCATAAACAAAACACCGAGAGCGATAACTAACATCGTCGGGACCTAGATCTGAAAACCTTCAAGTCCAAACTTTAAATTGAAACCTGAGTACCTTTCGCGAGTAGGGTGTGGTTCTGATCCATCACGATGACCATGTAAGCCCTGTAAGAAAGGAGAGACTAATTATTAGTGTCGGATAATAGTCAATCAAACTTTAGCATATGATTTAAATAACATAAGATAGTGAATATCTCGTCTAATGGTTTAATACTTAGTTTGAAGTTATCGCAGGTCGAATCTGAGACGTAGTCGTGATCCTTTTGATGCAAAGAAGAGGGAGGAGTGAAGTTGAATAATCTGATGGGTACCCTCGTAGTAAAAATAGGGTCCCATCATTAGTTGAAATAACCAATACATAAAGGAAATTATATTAATTGTTTTCATAACGGTAATATAGGTCAAACTCTTTCAAATAATTTAATCAACATCATATAGCATATGTTTATCATACAGAGTCACTAGTCGAGTCATAGAGAGTACACCAAAGTATGATGAATGTAAGCATTAATTCATACAGAAAATCTTGATAAAGTAACTTTAAGTCAATACAAAATTCTTCGTGAAGGAATTTTTAAACCAATACAAAACGCTTAAGTTTCTTTCATGTATAAGTTAAAAATTGTGACAGGAAATTTAGAGTTTTCAACTGATAATATTTACAGCGTAGAACGCTTAGACCCAAGGAGTTTTACCTTCTCTGACCACAAATAAAGTTACGATATGTTAACTCACTATTCGTCTTAACTTTACGAGTTGTTGATAGGATTACGAAGTTCCTTTAAGTTATACCTAACAGTAAGTAAGAATAACCTAAGTTAAACATCGTTAAAGACCACAAGAAGTATCACTTAATCAGAATGGATGGACGGGACCAATAATTGATCTTTATACACTAAATATCCTCAGTCTTTAACATAAACCACAGATTAAGGAAGCCGCAGGCTAAATGTCGAAAACGATTGTCCTCGGAAAAACAAAGGACACAGAGATGCATGGTGGGTGACCCCTATCACTATTATCGCACTATGTTATGAAAAAAAATGAGTCATGACAGACATCGAAGTGTGTAAGAATAAAATCAAGAGAATCTCGGAAGGATTCAAATAGAGGTGTAATGTCCCATACAATCTTTACGCCTGATAATTTAATAAACTCAAAGAAAAATGAATTCAAATACCCAAGGCAATCCCCTGAAGTAAGTAGACAATCCACAAAGGGGATAGTAACTCATACTAAAGCAATGTAGTCTCAAGGAACTATAGATAGAACTTATGCTTTATTTATTGAAGGGCGTAACCACCTACAACAGGAGACAAATAAAGCCAACACGCAGTATTTTTAGATAAACCTATCTTGGTCAAAACTACAGAACTGACATCCTCGTGACCTTGACCCTTTTCGGTCCAAAACACTGTCTATGGTTTTCATAAGCGTCATATCTATCATAGATCAAGAGCGCAACAAAGGATAAGGGCGACACCATAGAGGAGTCCTAAGAATTATCAACGGTTAAAGAACAACAAAGAAAAAAAAAACCCACCACTCAATGTCGATAAAGCATCACGTTCAGGAACTTTGAAGGTAAACAGGGTACATTACTAATACAGAGAGTCGATTAACAAGTGTTGAAGGATGCTTACCTTGCAAGGATTTCGATCAATGCTCTCTAAACATTCCACTTCACCATTTCAATCTCCAGTTAACGAATGAAGGCCTTGACATCAAGCCAAGTAGTAATGGAGGTAGACTCATAGTGGTTTCTTACACACAAGGTCAGAAAGGAATGAACAAAATGATAGTGAAACCTCCAACGAGCCTAGTAATGGTGATGGGTAGGAAACTGTGCCGAGGGCCATGTGACCCTTATGATGTGGCGAGAGCATAGTGGGCACGAAGGTTGGGTGCTAGCCAAGGAGTACACCATAGGATACTTCTTAAATGTCACGGGTATATTCATTAAACCAGGTAGCGATACCCTGCCACCTTATTTATTATCAAAGTTATGATGAAGGACAACAATAGGCCAGTTAGGTTTTAGAATGCGCATAGTTTTATTCGAGTTATACAATTTAGTTTTTACTTATACCCTCGATGCCACTTGGACCAAGTTAGTTACCATGTGACCCATCGACACTAACACTGATGTAAATTACTCATAACCTTAATAAAAGAAAATCGGGATTGTTAAAGGGTTACATCATTACACTATGGGTTTGTGTGAATAGGATAGGAAACCTATAGTATTTACAAACACTTTGTGCTATTAGAATGAAAGGACCAAGGCGGGTATAAGTCTTAGGTAGTAGATTATATCTTCTCTCTATTGCTAAGGTAGAGTTAACTTTTTCATGAAAAACATGTACACTTAGTTATGTGTATGTAACTTGCATCCCTATCAAGAAGCGGTAGGATTAAGCTATGGATGCCAAGGAATTAGTGGAACCTTTCTGACATATAGTTATGATTGTTCGATGGTTTTCCTCTTCTAGACAAATGATAATTATAGTGACTATATATATATATATATATATATATATATATATATATATATATATATATATATATTGGGAAACATTACAAAAATCCTCGTTTGTGTATGATGGAATTGTACTGTGACTATGTATGTGAGTGAATATTTTATTATGAGAGATGAAACTATGAGAAAAGAATAGGAAGTTACAGTGGGTATGTTGTAGGTTGTATCCCTTCATTTGTTGGATAATAATAAAGGAAGGACTGACAATTTCTATGGTGGATGTAGCCCACATTTGGTGAAACACGTATATATGTGTATCTATTGTATTGTGTATCTTCTATGGTTTATTTACACATCTTCTTTATTTTATTTCTCTGTGATCCTCTTTTTCTAATATTAAACCTTTCAAATACTTTAGGTGTCTTCCTAAGGAAATATATCCAAGTATTCCTCGAGAAGTCATCTATAAATTAGACATAGTACACATATTTTCTGAGTGATGGAACTATCATAGGTCCAAGGACTTCACTATGCACTGACTGTAAAAAAAAAAATTCCCTCATTGCACCAGAGGGGAATCTTACTCGATTACGCTTCCCATATACACAATGTTCACAAAATTCAAAATCTAGCGTCTCAACAATTAGACATACCTTCAACCATACCTTTATCATGTAGTAGTTTAAATCCCTTCTCTCTGAAATGCCCTAGTATTTGATGCCACAACATAGACTTTTCTCTAGAGACTGTAGGATTTTTTTCTTCTACAACTCCAATATCAAGAACAATGGAATTATTACATTGATAATTGATAGTTATTATGTGTAGTTTATACAAAGTTCCAATCCAAACTCCCTTCATCAACACCATTTCTCCTCAAACCATCCCACAGGTTTGTTTCTCAAACACTGTTTTTACCCCTGCATCATCCATTTTTCTTACAAAAATCAAATTTATGGCCAATCCTCGGATGTGCATAACATCAAGACGCTTTACAATCCTTCCATCCATGAGCTTCAACTTGACTTTTCGTCATCCTATGATTTTGGTTGTTGAGTCATCACCTAGATCACACTTTTCATATTCACTTCTTTTGGGGATTCATATGAAAGGATGCACCTGAGTCAACCAACCATGCCTCATGATCTGCATGTGTTCTTGTTGAAGCCAAGTACGCATCCCCTTTCTTCTTATGAGGATGTTTTTACCTGGATCCACCGTGATCCAATGATCTTTCTCTACCAAAAGATCTTTCATCTTGAGCTTCCATAGCTCAAAAATTTTCCCATTAATTTTCTCGATCTCTATTTTTGAACTTCTCGCCATTTATTTTCACTCAAAGAATCAATACAATATATCTCCCATTGTAACAAGGATTATCACATACCTGATCCAAACCCCTAACCACAAAGGCATCCCTCTAAATCCAATAATTGCTTTGATACCAAATGTATATTTTAATATTGTACAATTATTTATTACAAAAATATTCTCAATAAAAATTGAAAAGATACAGTTGTATGCACACACACACACACACATTTTACCCTGGAAACCAAGACTAGGAAAACCAACAACTTATTTAGACTCACACCTCTAATCTTCTATTCATCATCTTTTTCATTGTTTACAATACAATATACATATACAATCTTGCGGCATCCAAACCCCTAATCCATTGAACCAGATTAGTTAACAACCCAAAATCCTTAACCGGAATTAGAAAACCATCGACAAAAACCATGTCTCGAAAAACCACTAAAAATGGATGCAAAAAACCAACAAAAAACAAACCAAATTTTTTTTTTGGGGTATCCCACCTCCAAACCCCTACAACCCTCTCAGCTAGGGGATGCAAAACAACCCCCAAAACCCCTTTGCTTCTATATTAATGCACGGTACAAGGAATCAATTTTGCAAAGAATATGACACATACCCAACATTATATATATATATAATCAATGAAGAACATAGAGATGGTCAAGATACTAACCTCCTCCATGGAACTCTCATGTCCACTAGCCTCCATCATCCTATAAATAATATTCTCATAACTAAAACATCTATGAGGCTCACTTGAATGTATACTCTGACCATGTGCCCTCTTCCAACTGCAGTTTACTACAGAGCTTCAAGATCCATATCCTCTACCAACTTCGCATGTAGGCACCTCCTACCAAGATAGTGCTACAAAACTACCATGATGGGCCATGCTCCAATTCAAGGTTGATATGAATAATTGTGTCTGTGTGATGCCTTTCGCGACAGGAGGATGCTGAGCAGGGGGGTTAGGCCTTCACCTAGGAGAATGAGGACCTAGCACTGTGTCACACCTAACATTCTATCTATCATGTGCAGACCCACGACCCACCCCTTGGAATTCACCAATGTCAAAGTAGTTGACATGGTGACCCAACATCAACTCTACCCATAATTTTCTAAGGAAAGATAGAGGCACCTCCCTATTGTTGCAGGAAGGTTTTTCAGCCACAACAAATTACCTATCCATCAAATTATCCTTAAATTGTTGGTGGATGCATCAATCCATACAAATATATCTCTTTGTGATTGGTGTTTGTATTTCGGTTCTAGGATCAATAAATAGTGACATCAATTATTGTTTTGTGATGTTCAAGTCTCTCGCTTGGTTTTTATCTATGCTAATCCATTAATATTCAAACGTTATATCTTTGTAATCATAAATATTGGTTAATTTCCTTGAGCACTTGCAATGAATGATACAATGGTGTCTAAGGAAGTAGCTAATAACAATCAACAGGGCTCTCTAGTACTTCTTATGTGTTGGAAAATTGATCGAAGAGATCTCAACCCTTCATCAATTTATGTGTTTATGCTTATTGGTTGTAGGTTGGGGTTTGGTGTGTCTTCTTGTGGTTGTATCAAATTTTGGTTTTCTCCAAGTTCCATGTTAATTATTGTGTTGCAATTTAATAATGGAATTTATATAAATTAGGTTGATTTTTAAAATTAACTTAGAAAATTACAAAAAACATGAAATTAAATACTCTAGGAAATTTTAAAAACATGAAATTAAATGTGAATAAATACCCGGAATCCCTTGGAGACGACATCAAGATCATTTGGACACTTCGTCAACAAATGATAGGGAAACAATTCGCTCTATAATCTCTCAAGTGCACCAGTTGGTGGAATGGGCTAAAAAAAGGGCCATGAGCCCTTTTAATCAACCCCAACACAAAATCTTACGTGTTCCTAAGAATGTGTGTGTGTTTCTGTTGACAAGTTGATGTGACATTTTGGATGGCAGTTCAAGGTTTCTCATTCACCCCGTTGCGACTTTTTTGTCCATCAACTTCATGCACATGCCCATTAGCAATATAAAAAATAAGTAATCTAAACTTATTAAGAATTGATTGAAATGATCATTTTATGACCTCTCAAACTAATGGTGGATAAATTGATATTTTTAGTCTTAAATTTAAATTTAGTAGAAATTATTTGGATCTTAATAAAATGATAGACCATATAATGGTCTATCATGACACAACTTGACTAGGCCTAATGGATATAGCCTGAGTGGGCCTAATGGTTAAGAGCATGGGTTTCCTCTTAGGAGGTCACAAGCTTAAATCCAGAGGGATAGGATATGTATACCTCAGTAAACATTATCCATCAAATCCTTGGGTAGAGAGGGTCCATTGTCCCACAAACAAGGGATCTCATACACAAATTATTAATATTAATATTAATATTAATGATTTCACGAATTGTACCTTGACAGTAGGTAAATGGAATGGTGTTGGCATAATAAATGATAAGGACTGAGTCATTTATAGAGTTAATCCATGTGTGTCCAAGCCCCACCCTCACCCTCACCCTCATAATATGTGTGCGGTGGGGCAAATATTAGAGAAAATGTAACATAATATGAGGGTGGGGTAGGGCAAATATTAGAAAAAATGTGGGGTGGGGCAAATATTAGAGAAAATGTATTTACATTTTCTCTAATATTTCCCCACCCTATCCTCATATTACCCCACTTCATAATATGAGGATGGAGGTGGGGCAAATATTAGAGAAAATGTTTTTTGCCCTACCCCACCCTCATATTATCCCACCTTTACATTTTCTCTAATATTTACCCCACCACATTTTCTTTAATATTTGCCCCACTGCAAGCTCATATTACCCACCGATTTCCCACCCTGGTATTATTACTAATATTAAGGTATTATTACTAATATTAAGGTATTATTATTAATATTAAGCAAGATGATATTAATAGTTTTAGGTAACTATAACATAAAAATTGATTGGGTTGAAGTGGAACTACAAAATCAAAATCTCTGCCAGATTCATTCGTACGATCGAGGTATCAAAATCTCTGCGCAGAATCGTTCTCCGTTTTAAATAATATTCGAGTCATAGTTTTAGGCGGCTCCCGGTCCCCAAAAAATTAGGGTTTCTGTGGAACAAAACCCTTAAATAAGTCGTTACAACATAAACATAGTACTACCTGCGTTTAGTGTTCGCCTTTTCTATTTGCACCGGTGCTGCTCACTGCCTTCCATTTTCCGCTCTGAATTATCATGGCGAACGATCATGCGGCGAAGGAAAGGAATTCAGACGAGCAGCAGCAGAAGGAGATTTACACGTACGAAGCACCTTGGGACAATATATATGCCATGAACTGGAGTGTCCGCAAGGACAAGAAATATCGTTTGGGAATAGGGAGTATCTTGGCATCTCCTGGTAAAATTTCGATCGTTCAGTTGGACGTCAAGACGCGCGACATCAAGGCTAACCCCAAGCTGTGCTTCGACCA
>ML782104.1:549-68980 GCA_009831015.1 Picea engelmannii | reverse complement strand
TAATCCTTCTAATGATTTGATCATAGCTTCAACATGCAACACTGATCAAGATAATTTCATAACAAATAGATGCATATTAGAATAATCACACCTGGGTTGCATCATTCCTCTGAATGTGTTGGATCTTGAGATCCTTCTAGATCGATGGAAAAAGATCCCTTCTCCTCCAAATACTCTTTAGGGTTTAACCATTAGCCATGTGTGAGTACATACCTCAGGTAGAATTTGCAGGTAGTGGATCCATCTGGTAGCATCGGTAATCATTACCAAAAACTTCAAGAGTGATTGCAGCTGGTTCTACGGCTGCAACTGCAACTGCAGCTGGTTCTAAGACTGCAACTGCAACTGCAACTTAGGGTTTTATGAGGAAACCCTAATTTTTCAAACATCAAATTTTGAAATTCTGATCCAAGGGATAGATGCGCTGGGTTGAGACGAGTTAGTTGGTGCAGTCGGAATTTCGAAAATCCAACTTTTACCCTCTCAAATCTGATCTGTGGATTTTTGGACTGGTGCTTCTGGTTTTCTGGTACTTCTGGTACTCTGGTACTTATGGTACTCTAGTTTTATGGTTTTCTCGGAGATCTAGCCACTAAAAAGGTGTGCTCTAAGTTCCAAAATGATCCATGGGGGAGGGCGCAACTTTCTAGGAGGTTAGGGAGCTAAAAAGAGATACTTTTTCAAAACCCTAATTTTGGGTACGGTAACAATGACGTTTTTCCTCTTGCAAATTGTGCTTCCTTCAAGTTGGCTCTAAAACCATGTTAATGTTTATGCCATTATTATAGTTCTTTTCATTTCAATAGATAAGAGCATAATAAGAACAAGATCATTGAGAAATACACATTCACAAGAGACACAACATTTATCCTCAGAAACCCTCTAGGGGAAGAAAACCTAGCAAAAACTTCTTTATCATAAATAGCTTATACAATGTTCAAGAGATAACTCAAACCAATACAGATAGTCCTCCCCAAGAGATGCGCCACTCTTCTCCCTCTCTCCAACCGGTAATTGCAGCTTGCCTCATAAGAGAATGAGCAAGTGAGTTGTGTGCTTGAAGTGAGGTGCTAGCCTCTTATTTATACAAGATTGGCATGTGTGAAAGGTCACAACTGGTAGGGCTGACCTCTCACTCTGGGTGGGTAAACCCACCTTTAATTAATTCTGGGTCTTCCATAATAACTGTTGGGGCCGACTTCTTATTCTGCCCTTTCTAATTATCCGATGACCAATCCGCAAAAGGGGATTTGGTCCTTATACAATTACCGACATGATTAATCCACAATGGGGATTAATCCAATAACAATAATAATAATAATGACATGATTAATATGCAATGGGGATTTAATCCAATAATAATAAGAATGCTCTTCGCAGTTACATTATTTCAACAATCGTTACATATCGGGAAATTTTTATGGGTTGTTAATACAACTAAATGAGAGGGAAAAACAAACCAGGTTGGATGAGATCAATATCCAAAATGCATGGAAATCAAAATCCAAAATGCATGGGAATCAAATAAAAAACTACTCACACATAGAGGTGTTGTGATCAATGATCATTGATATATCCCACCATTCAAGTGTCCCTCTAGACTTGAAAAAACACATGAGTTATACTTTAATATGATTCCTTTTGACTTAACAAACTACATGAGTTTACCTTAATATGGTGTTGGATCCATTTCTCTTGATATTTTCTTATCCTTCCCCTTCTAGTAATCATTTTACATTTTATTATTAAAAAATATTATCGGTGGAATGGGACACCTGCCTATTATACATCGCTTCCACCATATGAATTACCAAGAATTGTATGGAAATCCTTAAGATGGAAAGAAGCATGCATATTGATTCCTTGTACGATTATGTGATTTTCCCTAGAAAATGAGGAACAACAAGTCGAGAAACTTATGATCCGCATTAATCGTTGACTAATGTGTTGTTTTACATTGAATTGGATGATGAAAAAAGTCACACCTTTTGTTTGTGGAATCAATAGAAAATAAACTATTATTTTTTGTGTAAATATTTGTATAGATTACATTTTGTAATTTAAATCATGTTTATAAGAAGAGATAAGTACAAATATTATAGGGGCATATCAGTAAGGAAATAAAGGGAACTAGTATCCCAACTCTTTTAAGTAGCTCTTATTTATAGCTGATAGAACTAACATATATAAATGGTGAGGAGAGAGTTCATTTTGTTATTATTTATTACTTTCATTCCTGTTTTTTTATTTATTTTTCAATTTGTGTATGGTTTCATGGAAAGATCCCACTATTGATCACAAGGATGATTGATACTATCATTACAATATTTTGAAAATGAACATTATATTTCTTCTTATTTGGATTGCTCTCCTTCAAATATGCCATTTAGTTCTTATATGTTGTATGATGAATTCCATGATAAAACAAACATGGAGGTGAATATTAACATCTAGATTCAAAATCCCAAACTAAGATTTTAACATCATCTAATAAGAGATGAGAGGAGAGAGGCAAATGAAATGGTAGAAACAATAACAACAAGAAAAGGGAATGGGTGGGAGAAAGTGCATGTATTACAATCCACCATTTTCTTATAATCCCAAACTAAGATAACATGTATTGATCTTCCTATAGCATGTCACTTAGCTAGCACTGAAAATGAATTTGAGAGAGAATGAATGGAATGTGGACCATAGTAGACTTATAAAACTATAGTGGAGGTTGATTTTTATGATGTATTTAGATTAATTATTTCCACAAAAATTTTTCTTTTAGTGTCATTTATATAAAACAACATACGAGTGTTATGAAATATAAAAAACTTTTTACTAAACTTTTGGTTTTATTTTATTGGAAGTTTGGATGGTCAAGAACACATGAAAATTCATATTCACATGAATATTTCAATCACATCATCATCACAATCACCTTCTCCTTTGCTAGATCTAGTGGATGATCTTAGTGATAAAATAAACTTTAAAACATTTTCCTTTGCATATCTCAAGTGAACTACTTGATACAAAACTTTTTTTGCGATGAACATGCTTGAGTAATTGATAGGGATTTTATGGGAACCCTCATAAAAGTTGATGAAAATTGATGATATTATGTTTTATATATTGTATATTGATGGTCATTTATCCTTCCATGAAGCCTCCTTTGATCGTCTTTTTAATGATAAATGTCGTCCCCCCCTATTATAACCTTGTTGAGGCCTACATGTTATCCCTTTTCATTGTCTTGCTAAGGATTATTCGTTGGGTCTATTGTCAATTCATGTTATGGGTAATCAAATTTTTCTTTGTTTCATTTATATTTTGTTAAGTATGAAAAAGAAGGAATACCTTTATTTACTTCTCCTAGAGAAACTTGAAACAACATCATTAGATATTTGGCCTATGAAAGGAAAGTAAAATTGTATCCCCATACATAATTTCATAGGTTGAATATTTATTAATGACATGGGTATATTTCCAAAAGTTTCAATTTGACATTTTGATTAAGGACTCATGTCTACAAATAAATGTTGAGTGTGATTTCTTCGTGATAGTTGTATGATTACAACTCTACACATGATTCCATGGTTGAACTTTTATGTAGTTACATTATTGAATACTCTCATCTAGTTAAGGACCCTACATTCTTCAACATCAAACAAACAAACACTGCAATAAATAAAACATGTGCCATGATATATATATATATATATATATATATATATATATATATATATATATATATATATATTCAAAATCATCTCAATTATATATTTTTTACAAAACGACACATCGTGCCCAATATACAAAACGAAAACAAGTGCTCAAACATGGAAATGTGACATATGGTTCCCTAGATACAAAATGGAACTTGATGGTCATTATTTGACCACTACCACCCTCACAACTATTGGGTCCATCCTAAAACATGATATTTCTTCTCTTACTCAAAGCAACACCTTGATTGATTTTGTGCCTAGGTGTGGTTCGTTGCTTTGGAGGCTGGACAAAGAAACAACTTTCTTATAAGTTTTTTTCCACAATGAATTAATAGACCTACAAAATGATACTTTGTAATTCAATCTAAGAAAACTCATCGTAGATGATATTGACAATCACAAGGGTCTTTCCCTCCTTTGTGACCCTAATATCTCAACGATGCTACCTTGCAATTGTTACAAGGATAAAAGCATGAAATTTAAATAAAAATGAATAAAATCAATTCCATTCATGATACATAAAAAATAATCAACTAATATCACTGTGAATAACTTGGGTGACTACGGAGAGTCATTAGCAGGTGGAGCAATCAGTTGTACAACCTACTCCAATGCAACATCTATTGTGGTAGCCTCAGTGGATGGCACAATATGGTCTACAAAAGAGACAATTTGTGGGTTTCATATGGGTGCAACTACTTTTGATGCATCAAATGGAAAAGGGGGTGGGGTTGGAGGGTCTATGGATGCATTCCCTATGGATGGATCTGATGGAAAAGGNAGGTGGGGGGGGGGGTGGGTGGTGTATGAGTGTACCCACTGTGGATTGATGGAATGGTCAAGATGGTGGGGGTTGGAGGAAATAATCCCCCACAAGTTGTATGAGGGATGGTAAAACCATAGGTGTGGAAAGAGGTATCCCAAGAGCCAAGGCAGGGTGGCCAAAGAGTGGACTATCCCTATAGCTAGGGAAAACAATGGGTGGAATGTTGGTAGTGGTGGTGCACGAAAGAGTGGTGGTGTAGGTGAAAAGTAGTGGATGAAAAAACTTACATAAAAATTTATAATATTTTTATTAGTACAAAAATGTAAAATTCAACCAAAACAACATAACAGATTTCACATTTAAACAAGATTTAACTCAACACATGATACCTGTGAAAGGGGTGACTTGACGATCCCAGGTGGACATGGTTCATCACCATATGCTACTGCAACCTGTATAAATACAACAACAATATATTTGAGGATATCATAGAATAAACAAATCAATGTGGTGAATTTATGAAAAGTGACAAATACCTATGTATGTGGTACACCAAATGAGCAAGATGCCTCTATTGTTGCATCAATTTTGGAAATTGGCCCTGATGCATATATTGGCGTAGAGGGTCTGCTATCATAGCATAGAAACTACTAAACATCATAAAATAATATATGGAAAAAAATACAAAAAGCTATATGTGTGTGTGTGTGTTTAGAATTTAACCTTTTATAATTATTTAATTCAAATATATTCTCAATAAAAATAGAAAAGACACAATGGCACACCCACACACATTACATAGATATTTTACCCTGGAAACCCAAACTGGGAAAACCAACAACCTATTTAGAGCCTCTCCTCTAATCTTCTATTCTTCATCTTCTTCATTTTTTAGAATAAAATATACGTACAAGATCTCGTGGCATCCAAACCCATAATCCATTGATCCGAACAGATATTTTAAATGACAATGGTTGAGTTATTATGCATGCGTTTATTAACCATTTAGGAAGCTTAATGAAAGAGGAAGAATTATAAAGTAAACATGACAACCATAAATAAATTCACAGATATGAACATAAGAATGAGAACAACAAATCATAAAAACACCAAAGTGATAACAAAGTTTGAAAATCTCGGCTATGTCTCCAGGCCTTTGTCTCAGTGGGTGAGGCTTTCTTATTTATGTTAAAATATTTAAAATTACATCATAACTATGCCAAAAAGGTTATAAAATGATATGTTCTTGTTCTACCATGTCTCTAGAACCCAACAAAAGAAACGACACTAAAATCAGATGACCAGAGTTCCCAGAAATGGCCCGCAAAGGTGCTCTCCTCAATAGCTTCCCTGCATAAAAATGGTTTTGGCTTGGAAAATATTCATCATAAACCTGCTCTGAATGTCCTCCTTGGCTTAAATAAGCCCTAATTTATATATATCTTAATTTTTTAACCATCTCCCAACTCCCCCCCAATATCTGGCCTCAAAAAGGGCCCAATGTCCCCCCAAAAAGACCAAAATCTCTCAATTTTGTTGAAGAAATCATTTAAAAAACACTATCGTATAATATTAAACCCACTTCTGATAAATATTAGGGTGTGACCCCTTATTATCTATCCCTCAGTCATCTAGAGAGTCACCATGTCGCCCTGGTTATTTGGGCTCATTGGACCCCCTACTAACTCAGCCCCTGGTCATGTGCAACGAGCCATGTGGCCATGGGATATTCCTCCACGTGCACTAACAATGGGATAATATCCCTAACATATAGTCGTTTGTTAAGCCCCTGATCGGAGGGATAGCCCAACTGACTCGAGCTATCCCTTATCCTTCACGCCACATGGTCGAGTCCCAGGTCATATGGTGTTATGTGGCATGTAGCGTAAACCGTGGGCTAGACCATTACCAAATATGCCAAGAAAAAAAATCATGGTCATAAGGTATGGTCGTTTAGTAGCTTATGTTGAGGACTAGGGGCTAAGCCCCATCCCTTTTCTACCCCGATATACCAGACATTCAACTTTAAATATATGTTTGATGCTATGGTTAATAAGCAACATGTGTGGGCAGGTTGGCTACCCCGACCCTGCCAAAACGTTAGCTCGGTGGGAGGTCCCGTGATCAAACCGCATGGAGTTCACATTTTTTCAATACTTTAACCAACCAATGGGTTCCACGTGGAAACCCATGTATGGGCCACGTGGCACCTCACCATTCACTGAACCAATGCCACGTGTCAAAATTCAATTGAACCACTTGTCTGCCCAGTCAGCACATCTACCCAGTTATCACACTTTCCCAGTCACTGTCCGCCACATGTCGTATGTATGCCATACGGGTGTGCCACATGTCACCATTGTAGTGGTGACACATGTCACTCTCGGATTGGTCCAATTTTACCTACCACGTCAACATCCAATTGTACCCCTGCCACGTCAGCTGCATGGCCAGCTTCCATGTGTCACCTCTAGATGTTGCCATATCAACGCCAACTGTGCCTACCATGTCATTTGTATGACCGTACAACCTATACATTCAACTTCCATGTGGCACTGTACGGATTGCACAGTCATCATTTTTTTGCCTGTTTGGCCAAATGAATAGATCATGATATCTGGAGCATATGATGTTCGTTTGAGCCCACTCAAGTTGCATTGGGTTCGTATCAACGAGACCTACGCACACATCCTTTTTGAAGCCATTATGAAAACTTTGATTTTTAGGAATTTCTGAGCCCCATCTGGCTCCTTGATCTAATTTTGGATCACACCTCCCCACTAAAGACCTCTTGGTCCCCAAAAGGTTAGTGACCAGTCATCAAGCTTAGGATAGGCCACCTATCTTGTTCTTTGTCTTTGAATTCTTTCTTGTGCACCTGTCTCATCAAGATCAACTATAAAACAATCATGATAACTAACATCATATTGTTAGCTATTTGTACCTTGTCACATCTTACTGAATCCACTATCATCCATGTATACAACATTACTAATGATAGCATAAAAAATATGACTGCAAATGAGCTGATATGTTTGTAATATTTGCACGACTTTAGCTTATCTTGAAGCAAAGTGTGATTGATTTTCCATTCTACAATCATCTCTTGTTCTTGCTTACGATCGATTACTTGATTTGAAACAATTATAGGTTTGTTTCTTTCTTGAGATACCTTTCTTAATTGTTCCATAGTTTGAAGAATTTTATTTTCCTTTACATGATGAGCATGAACCACATATTCTTGACCTGCTTTGGTTAAATGATATTGATTCTTTTCCCTATAGAAGATTGCTTTACAACCATACAAGTAAAGAATGCCTAAGACCATTCCACATTCACTTAGTGGCACCACATCACATGTTACCTCATCCACAAACATAGATGAAATTGCAAATTTTAATGTGCACTTCTTTGTTATGTGCAATTGATGATTGTTTCTTATCCATTTAAGTGTGTAAGGCTTATGATGTATCTGTGTTTTTAACCCCAATTGCTTAACCAATTCCTCTGAAATTAATTTATACTGTGATCCACCATCTATCAATGTGTCAACCTTAGTGTGCCTTGTGATGACCCTTATGTGAAACAATTTACTTCTAAAATCAAATAATTCACCAATTGTACCTGTCATACCAACCAATGAGACTTTAGATTCATCACCTAAATCTGATCCCGAGTTTGTTGGTAGGGTTGTTGCTGCAAATGTTTGCCTCCCCTTATTTTCCTTGAACCACTTTGGTCTCTTCTCGAGATGCAATTTCCAACAACGGTCCTCATCATGCCCCTCTTTCTTTCAATCCTTGCAAGAGGGATTCTCTTCCTTTATTGCCACTGAATTTTCTTTATTGCCAATCCACTTTCATTTTTCCTCTTTCCTTGAAGACGATTCCCCTGATACACCAACACATGTTTTCCCTGCTTCAATGTATGTCACTTGAACACAAACCTCATCAAGATTATTAGGTCCAAACATCAATACAGTATTTCGAATATGTGCAAGTTAACCTCCTATATACTTCATAAGATTTTCTTGGGTATGTAAAGGAATATCTAACATCAATGCCATTTTACAAAAGTCATATGTGTATTCTTGCATTGTTTGTTCTTTTATTAGCTTAAGATCTTTCCATTCAATTAAATCTTTCTCTTTATAACCCAAAGGATAGAATTGCTTTCTAAGTGCAGAAATAAAACATTTCCATGATGGAAATACAATACCCGCTTGTTTCGTGCCATTTTGCAACTTGTTTTGCCACCATATGAGTGTTGTGCCTGCAAGTCTAAGTGATGCCAACTTGATCTGAGTTGCCTCATCCTTTATCTTTTGCAACCTGAAATAAACCTCCATCTGTCTGACCCAATTGTCAAGTCTCTCTGCATTAACTTCACCATCATACATGTGTAATTCAAATTTAACATCAAGTTTAAGTAAAGGAATTTCATTCTTATGTTTATGGACATGTTTCTTTGCAGTGGATTTAGAACTTGAAATTGAACAAGATCCTCTCCTTCTTAAATTTTTCCCTTTGAAGATTCACCCAGATTTGGTCTCTTCCATTCCAAGTAATCCTTATACAAACCCTTTGTCATCTCCGACATGGAGAAGAAAGTTTTTCAAAACTCTTTCTAATCCTGAGAAAGTCCCTTTTCTGATGCCAGCTTCTTGTTTTGATAAGTTGTATTTCTCAATCCAATCAATGGATTATCTTAAACAAGCTTACCTTCACCACGATGTAGCTTTTCCCTAGTTAACATGCAAAACTCAAATCCAAACGTCAACTAGCTCTGATACCACTTGATTCAAAAAGATCTTTTAAATGACAATGGTTGAGTTATTATGAATGTGTTTATTAACCATTTAGGAATCTTAATGAAAGATGAGAATTATAAATTAAACATGATAGCCATAAATAAATGTAAATATATAAACATAATCATGAGAACAACAAACCATAAAAACACCAAAGTGATAACGAAGTTTGACAATCTCGCCTACATCTTCGGGCCTTTTCTCAGTGGGTGAGGCTTTCTTATTTCTGTTCAAAGATTGAAAATGACATCATAACAGTGCCAAAAATGCTACAAACTGATATGTTCTTGTTCTACCAGGTCTCTAGAACCCAACAAAAGAGACGACACTGAAATCAGATGACCGGAGCTCCCAGAAATGGCTCGCAAAGTTTATCTCCTCAATACCTTCCCTGCATAAAAATGGATTTGGCTTGGAAAATATTCAGCACAAACCTACTCTGAATGTCCTCCTTGGCTTCAAGAAGCCCCATTTTATATATATCCAAAGTTAGTAACCATCTCCAAACTTACCCCCAATATTTGGCCTCAAAAAGGGCCCAATATCCCCCAAAAAAGACCAAAATCTCTCAATTTTGTGGAAGAAATCATTTTAAAATCACTATCATATAGTATTAAACCCACTTCTCAGAAATTTTAGGGTGCAACCCCTTATTAGGTATCCCTCGGTCGTATGGAGAGTCACCATGTGGCCCTTGTTATTCGGGCGTGTTGGCCCCCATGCTAACTCAGCCCCTTGTCATGTGCAACGGGCCATGTGGCCACGGGCTATTCCTCCACGCACACTAACAATGGGCTAAGCTCCTTGATGTATAATCATTACTTAAGCCCATGGTCGGCGAGCTATCCCGGATGACGAGGGATAACCCTTATCCTTTACGCCACATGGTCGAGTCCCAGGTCATATGGTGTTATGTGGCACGTAGCGTAAACCGTGGGCTAGACAGTTACCAAATACAGCAACACAAAACAACTCATGGTCATAGGGTATGGTCGCATAGTATCTTGCGCCAAGGGTTGGGTCTATGCCCCAACCCTTTTCTACCTAGATATAAAAAACATTCAACTTTAAATATATGTTTGATGTTATGTTTAATAAGAAACATATGTGGGCGAGCTGGATAGCCCGACCCTACCAAAACATTAGCTCGGTGGGAGGGTGTTGGATCAAACTTCATGGATTTCAAAATTCTGCAATACTTTAACCAACCAATGGGTGTCGCGTGGCAGCCCATGTCTGGGCCACGTGGCACCTCACCATTCACTTAAACCAATGCCACATGTCAAAATCTGATTGGACCACTTGTCTACCCAGTCAGCACATTTGCCCAGTCAGCACACTTTCCCAGTCATTATCTTCCATGTGTTGTATCTATGCCATATAGGTGTGCCACATGTCACCCTTGCAGTGGTGACACATGTCACTCCCAAATTGGTCCACCTGTACCCATCATGTCAACATCCAACTGTACCCCTACCACATCAACTGCATGGCCAACTGCCACATGTCACCTCTATATTCTTCCATGTCATCACCAACTATTCCTACCACGTCAGTTGTATAGCTGTATGGCTTGTACATTCATCTGTAACGTGGGACTATACAGATTGTACAATCATCATTTTCTTTTTCCTGTTTGTCCAAATGAAGAGATCGTGATATCGTTGGAGTTACTTCACACACACCTAGGATTTATTTTTCCTAAGGTTATTCCTTGTTTATTGGTCATAATTAGTCATTATCCAGTCTCCTATATTTTAGGGGAGAATATTCCACCTAGAGAATATTCTCTTTCAGTTGACACTTCAGTTTGACTAGTTGAGTGGAGTTTAGATGTTGCATTGGTTTTGTCACCATGCAACATTGGGATCATCACCAATTCACTAATATTTGTTCAGTCAGTTAACTGAATACTAGTTGATTAGTTAACTCATCTAGGTGGAAGTTCACTCCCATAACTACCTGAGAGACTAGACTAGGTGCCACTTTACTCTTGTAACTGTTGGTGTGTGTCCAGATCAATCTAGACCACCACTATGGCTCATTAGTTACTCATGTATCCTATATCTATTGTAAATTATTCACTCTTTGAGTGTGGAATATGGTTAATGAGAATTCTTCCATTATTTCTATCTTGCTTCTTCTTTCTCAATTTCTCTCTGCAAATGTGTGTAGCATTTTCTAGCTAGATCTATTATGTGCAGGTTCAACACATTTACAGTTATATGGAGCATATAATGTTTGTTTGAGCCCATTCAATTTGTGTTGGGTTCGTATCGACGAGGCCTACGTACATGTCTGTTTTGAAGCTATTATGAGAACTTTGAATTTTAGGCCTTTCTGAGCCCCATCTGGATCCTAGATCCAATTATGGATCATCCATTGACCTGGATTAGTCAAAAACCCTAATTCCTTAACTAGAATTAGAAAACCATTGGAAAAAACCATGTGTCGAAAAAACACCAAAAATCGACACAGAAAACCACCAAAAAACAAACCAAACGTTTTTTTTCTCGGTGGCTCCCAACCTCGCAACCCTCCCAAATGTGGGGTGCAAAGCACCCCCCATACCCCCTTTACTCCCATATCAATATACAATACATGGGATCAATTTTTTAAAGAATATAACACAAATTTGAAATTCTCCCACTTGTTGTTTTCTTTGCATACAGGGGGTTACAGGATTGCATAGTCAACAATCTAGGGAATTAATGCCCATAGATCCTCTACACCAAGAGAACTTCTCGGTGTTCACAACTTTTTTTAATGAATCTACAAAATTATCCAAAGTGTCCACCTTCATTAGCAACACCTTCTTGTCTTCAACCATGTCTCTCACAAAGTGATATTGAACAAAAATATGCATTGTCTTTGAATGATAAGTTGGGTTCTTTGCCAAGAAGATTACACTTTGAATGTCACAATCTATCCTTATATCTTGATGTACCAAGCCAATATCTAAACACAATATCTGTAACCAAATTTCTTCCTTTCTTACATGAGTGGCTACCATGTATTTATATATTGTGGTTGAGAGTGCCACTACAAACTGTCTTTTGCTCATCCAATAGATTTCTCCTCCAAACAAGTTAAACACATACCCACTTGTAGATCTTATGTGATCCAAATATCCAACCCAATATGCATCCAAAAATTCATGAATGTAAACTATGTCCAATCCTATTCTTCATTGGTAACACAATCCCTAACTAGTAGTGCCAAAAAAATACTTGAAAACCTGCTTTACTGTTGTTCAATGCTCTTTCCCTGGTTTTGACATATACCTGCTCAAAAATCCCACTGCTTGTGCAATGTCCAGTCTAGTACATACCATTACATACATCAAACCACCAATTTCACTTTCATATGGAACACAATACCTGTCATCTTCCTCTTCATCTGTCTTTTTACACTGATCAGCAGATAACTTTACACCTACAAGAATAGGAACCCTGCTCGCTTTACATTCATGCATATTAAACCTCTGCAATATTGTAGCAACATATTTCCTCTAATTTAAAAGGAGTTTCCTATTTTCCCAATATATTTTAATTTACATTCCCAAAATGAAATTTGCAGCACCAAGATCCTTCATGTCAAATTTAGAGAACAACTGAGTTTTTACATCCCGGATAATCTCTTTGGTGTTTCCTATCAACAACATATCATCCACATACAAGACCAAATAAATAATATGATCACCAATGAATTTAAAACACATAGAATGATCCTCTTTGATTCTTGTGAAGCCAAGTCCCAACATATAATTATCAATTTTTTTATACCACATCCTTGGTTATTTATTTAACCCATACATGGACTTTTTTAGCTTGCATACTAGCTCTTTCTTTCCCTTCACAACAAATCCTTTTAGTTTCTTCATGTAGATTTATTCTTCTAGATCCCCATGTAGGAACGTTGTCTTCATATCCATTTTTTCTACTTCAAAATAAAACAAAACAACAACGGATAAATATAATCTAATAGAAGTTAACTTGGCAACAGGAGAAAAAATATCACAAAAGTCAATTCCCTCAACCTAGGAATAACCTTTTGATACTAATCAATATTTGTATTTCTCCACTTTTCCTTCTGCATTCAACTTATTTTTAAACGCCCATTTGTTTCTAATGGGATTTCTTACATTTGGTAAATCCACTAGATCCCAAGCCTCATTCTTATCTGAGGCTGTCATTTATTCAACCATGGCCTTTTTCCATAGTTTTCCATCCTTTGAATCCACTTCCTCCCTAATAGTTCTAGGATCATCATCAATAATAGACAAAGAAAAATTCAACTTGAATGAAGTGGAGTATACATTTTCGGTTTTATTCTTTCCCGAACCAATCTCCTCAATACTGGAGTATGATGATCTTCTTCTTCTGATTCATGTCCTTCAAAATTTCAAAAGGAAATACAATGAATGATCTGAAAATATATTTTCAATGACTATGGTTGAATTATTATTCATGTATTGATTAACCAATTAGGAAGCTTAATGAAAGAGAAAGAAGTTATGAGAAGTTATCAAAGCAATATAAACATTTGCAAAACTTAAATGAAGCAATAAAGAACCGAAAACCATAACACCAATGCGATAACGGAGTTCGGAAATCTCACTGATGTCTCCGAGCCTTTGTCTCAGTGGGTGAGGATTTTTTGTTTCTGTTCAAAGCTCAATAAGTACATGAAAAAAGTGACAAAAGGTTACAAAATTGATCTGGTCTTGTTCTACCAGATCTTAAGAATCCAACAGAAGAAACGACACTCAAAATGGATGACCGAAGCTCCCAGAAATGGCCCGCAAAGGTGTGCTCTGCAACAATTTCCCTTCATAAAAATGGCTTTGTCTTGACATTCCTTCATCATAAAACTACTCTAAATATTATCCCATGGTCTCAAGAAGGCCTGGTTTATATATATCTGAAGTTGGTAACCATCTCCCAACTTCCCCCCAAGATCTGACCTCAAAAAGATCCCAACATCCCCCAATATTGGCAAAATATCTTCAACAACACGCATACAATCAAATAAAATCCACTAATATATGGTAAAACCCCACTTTATGCAACAAAAATCAAAATTATCCCCCCTAGGGCTATGTGCACGCTCCAGGATAAGATCACATGCAATCAATGTGGCCAAGCGCTAGCCCAAATGGTTGTACGTTGGTCCCTAGCCTGAAAAAACTAGTCATATGGTGCATGGTTTTATGACCGCACCCTAAATATCTACCCAAACCGGTGGTTATATCCTCGAGCATATGGCAGACAGGTGCTAGAATCATGGCACCTTTGGTTAAAAGTGTAGTGCAACACCCACCAGTTTAATTATGGTCATATCTAACAAGAAACCCGTTGGTTGACGCTTAGCCCTAGTCCCCTTCCACCTCCAATTACACATTATATGCACTTTATATAATATAAAGTGGGTTACATATACCAAGTCCCACCTTTAGCGCTATGGAATTCAAAAATTTCCACAAGAATTGTCTCCTCCAATAGGTCAAGGGGTTGAAACCCATGAGCTCCAAAAAAAAATTATTCAACCATCAAATGAGAGGGTGCCATGTGGTAGCCCACGTCTGGTCCATGTGGCACCTCTTCATTTTCCCATAAAAAATGTGCCACTTATCATAAATATATTGGATCTATCATCTGCTGAGTCAACCTTTTGTTGCACTGCCATATGTCTCAATGCTACGTCAACATGATGTCATGATGATGTCAACATTGACTTTTTTCATGTTGACCTGTTGAATTTTTTTGCCTGCTTGGGAAAACGAACAGAATGTGATACCAGGAGCATATAACGTATGTTTGAGTTGGTTTAAGTTGTGTTGGGTTCATATAAACGAGGAATACACACATGTTGGTTTTGAATTCATTATGATAAAATTGATTTTTAGGCCTTTCTTAGCCCCATCAAGCTCCTGGATCCGAATCTGGATCACACCTGCCAACTAAAAGACCTTTTTGTCCCCAAAATCTTACTGACCAGTCAAAAATATTGGGATAGGCCACCCGGCTTTTCCTCTGTCTCTGAACTCTGTCCTGTGCACCTCTCTCATCAAGATCAACTGTAACACAATCATGACAACTAACAACATATCGTTAGAAATTTGAACCCTGTCACATTCTACTGAAGCCACTATCATCCATGTAGATAACATTACTAATGATAACATCAAAAATATGACTGCAAATGAGCTGATATACTTGTAATATTTGCACGGCATGAGCTTGTCTTGAAGCAAACTGTGATTGATTTTCCATTCAACAATCATTTCTTGTTCTTCCTTAAGATCGATTACTTCATTTGAAACAATTATTGATTTGTTTCTTGCTTGAACTTCCTTATTTAATTGTTCCATAGTTTGAAGTGTTTTATTTGCCTTTACATGATGAGCATGAACCACATAATCTTGATCTGCTTTGGTTAATTGATATTTATCCTTTGTCCTGTAGAAGATTGATTTACTATCATATAAGTATGGACTACCTAAGACCATTCCACATTCACTTAGTGGGACTACATCACATGTTATCTCGTCCAAATACTTAAATAAAATTTCAAATTTTAATGTGCATTTTTTGGTTATGGGCATTTGATGATGATTGCTTATCCATTTAAGTGTGTAAGGCTTATGATGTACTTGTGTTTTTAACCCCAATTACTTAACCAATTCTTATGATATTAGGTTAGATTGAGATCCACTGTCGATTAATGTATCAAACTTAGTGTGTCGCATGATAACCCTTATATGAAACAAGTTACTTCTACAATCAATTCCTTCACCAATTTTACTTGTCATACCGACTAGTGAGACCTTAGATTTGTCACCCGAATCTGATCCCAAGTCTTTCACTCATGTTATCATTGTAACTATTTGCCTCCCTTTCGTTTCCTTGAACCACTTTGGCCTCTTCTTGGGATGCAACTGCCAACAACGGTCCTCATCATTCCACTCTTTCTTGCAATGCTTGCTAGAGGGATTCTCTTCCTTTCTTGTCACTGCATTTTACTTCTTTCCATGCCATTTCCTTTTGTCCTCTTTCCTTGAAGACGATTCCCCTGATACACTTGTTTTCCCTTCTTAAATGTATGTCGCTTGAACAAAAACCTCATCAAGGTTAGTTGGTCCAAACATGAATACAATGTTTCTAATGTGTGTAGGTAAACCTCCTATATACTTCATAAGGTTTTCTTGGGTATGTAAAGGGATATCTAACATCAATGCCATTTTTTGAAAGCCATCTATATACTCTTTCATTGTTTGTCCTTTTCTTATTTTTAAAGCTTTCCATTCAATTAATGATTTTTCTTTATAACCCAAAGGATAGAATTTCTTCCTAAGTGCAGAAATAAAAATTTACCATGATGGAAATACATTACCCACTTGTAGCATTCTGTTTTTCAACTTACTATGCCACCAGATGAGTGTTGTGCCTACAAGTCTCAATGATGTCAACTTGATTTGTGTGGCCTCATCCTTGATCTGTTGCACACTGCAATAGACCTCCATCTGTCTGACCCAATTGTCAAGTTTCTCTACATTAACTTCACCATCATATATGAGTAAGTCAAATTTAACATCAATTTTTAATAATAGCATTTCATTCTTATGTTTAAGAACATGTTTCTTTGCATTGGGTTTAGAACTTGAACTTGAAGAAGAAGGAGAAGAAGGAGGTGATGATGGAGGTGAAGGAGGAATATGAGGAGGATCCTCTCCTTATTCACTTTTTCCCTTTGAATATTCACCCAAATTTGGTATTTTTCGTTCCAAGTAGTCCTTGTACAAAACCTTCATCATCTCTGACATGGCGAAGAAAGTTTTTCGAAACACTTTCTCATCCTGAGAAAGGCCCTCTTCCGATGCCATCTTCACACTATGAGAAGTCCTATTTCTTAATCCAATCAATGGATTCTCTTCAACAAGCTCGCCTTCACCACGAAGTAGATTTTCTCTGGTTAACATGAAAAACTCAAATCCAAACGTCAACTATCTTTGATACCACTTGATTCAAAAAGGTCTTTTAAATGACTATGGTTGAATTATTATGCATGTATTGATTAACAAATTAGGAAGCTTAATGAAAGAGCAAGAAGTTAAGAGAATTTATCACAACCATATAAACATGTGTAGAAATGAAATGAAGCAATAAACAAAAACAAACCATAACACCAATGTGATAAGTGATTTCGGCAATCTCGCCTACGTCTCTGGGCCTTTGTCTCAGTGGTTAAGGATTTCTTATTTTTTTTCAAAGCTCAATAAGTACATCACAGTGCCAAAAGGTTACAAAACTAATTTGATCTTTTTATACCAGATATTAAGAACCCAACAGAAGAAACGACACTCAAAATGGATGACTGGAGCTCCCAGAAATGGCCCGCAAAGGTGCACTCCTCAACAACTTCCTTGCATAAAAATGGCTTTGTCTTGGCATTCCTTCATCATAAACCTACTCTGAATATGATCCCATGGCCTCAAGTAGGCATGTTTTATATAGATCTAAATTTGGTAACCATCTCCCAACTTCCCCCCAAGATCAGGCCTCAAAAAGAGCCCAATATCCCCCAATATTGGCCAAAAATCTTCAATAACATGCATAAAATCAACTAAAATCCACTGATATATGGTAAAAACCCACTTTATGCAAAAAAAATCAAAATATCCCCCGTAGGGCTAGGTGTGCACTCCAGGATAATATCACATGCAAGAAATATGGTGAAGCTCTAGTCCAAAGGGCTGCACGTTGGCCCCTAGCCCGAAAAAACTGGTCATATGGCGCACGGTGATGTGACCGCACCCTAAATATGTGCACAAACCAATGGTTATAGCCCCAAGCATATGGCAGACAAGTGTTGGATTCATGGCATCTTTGGTTACAACTGTGTTGGAGTGCCCTCCGATTTAATATTGGTCATATATAACAAGAAACTCGCGGGTTGGGGCTTAGCCCCAACCCCCTTCCACCTCTGCTTACACATTATATGCACTTTATATAATATAAAGTGGGTTCCATATAACAAGTCCCACCTTTAGAGCTATGGAATTCAGACCTTTCCATAATACGTTTCTCCTCCAACATGTCATGGGGTCGAAACCCATGACTCCAAAATAAAATTATTCAACCATCAAATAATAGGGCGCCATGTGGCAGCCCATGTCTCGGCCACGTGGCATCTCTTCATTTTGCCATAAAAAATGTGCCACTTGTCAGAAATAGATTGGATTTGTCATCTGCCCAATCAACCTCCTGTTGTGCTACCATATGTCTCTATTCTAAGTCAGCATGATGACGTCATGTTGACGTCAACATTGACTTTTTTCTTGTTGACCTATTGACTTTTTTTTCTTCTTTGGGAAAATGAACAGAACGCAATATCAAGAGCATATGACATATGTTTGAGCCCGTTCAAGTTGTTTTGTTTGTATCGACGAGGCCTACACACATGTCCATTTTGAATCCATTATGAGGACATTGATTTTTAGGCCTTTCTGAGCCCCATCAAGCTCTTGGATATGCATCTGGATCAACAAAGGATTTGATGAAGGAATTGGATAGATTATATGAAAACCCATATTCCTCTAACAAGGTATTTGAAATGATGTGATTATTTAATATGAAGATGTCAGAAGATGGGTCTATTGTCAATCATTTAAATGAATTTAATAGGGTTAATAATCAACTAATTTCTATAGGAGTGAAATTTCATGATTAGGTTAGGGCTCTTATAATCTTGTGCTCATTGCCAAACAGATGGAATGACTTGATCATTTTTGTAAGTAACTATGTCACCTATTCAAACACTCTGAAATTTGATGATGTTCTTGGTGTTATCCTTAGCGAGGAAATGCGACAAAAAATCACAGGTGAGACAGCATGTGATGCGTTTACTGTGGATAACAAGGCAAGAAAAAGGGAAATATGATTATCACATACTCGATCCAAACCCCTAACCACAAAGGCATCCCTCTGAAGCCAATAATTTCTTTGATACCAAATGTAAATTTTAACCTTGTACAATTATTTATTGCAAACAAATTCTCAATAAAAACATAAAATCTATAATGGCATGCACACACACACACACACACGCACGCACACACAATTTTTACCTTGGAAACCCAAACTAGGAAAACCAACAACCTATTCAGACTCACATCTCTAATATTATATTCATCATCGTCTTCATTGTTTACAATACAATATACATATAGGATCTTGCGTCATATAAAACACTAATCCATTGACCTGGATTAGTCAACAACCCCATATCCTTAACCAGAATTAGAAAACCATCAACAAAAACCATGTGTCAAAAAACCACTAAAAACAGATGCAAAAAATCACCAAAAATTAAACCATTTTTTTTAAAGGGGCTCCCACCTTCAAACCCCCGCAATCCTCCCTGCTAGGGAGTGAAAAGAAGCCCCCAAACCTACTTTTCTCCTATTTTAGGGTACAATACATGGGATCAATTTTGAAAATAATATGACACATACCCAACATTACATGTAGGAACCTCCTACCAATATAGTGATACAAAAATACCATGTTGGACCGAGCTCCAATTCAAGGTTGATATCAATAATCGTGTTTATGTGATGCCTCTCACGATGGGAGGATGCTAAGCAGGGGGGTTAGGCCTTCACCTAGGAGGATGAGGACCTAGAACTGGCTCATGCCTAACAGTATGTCTATCATGTGTGGACCCACGATCCACCCCTTGGAATTCACCAATGTTAGAGTAGTTGACATGGTGACCCAACATAAACTATGTTGATGATTTTCTAAGGAAACATAGAGGCACCTCCCTATTACTGCAAGGAGGTTTTTCAAAAACCCCAAATCACCTATCTAATTCACAGGCTCCAAATCACCCTCATCATACAATCGGGGATAGACAGACTTGTCGTACTGAACATTGATACGTTTCTTGTTTGTTTCAATAGCCATAAAGGCATCTCGACGCTGCTCGTCAAGACTCTCTAGGTGCACAAGGCGTCGCTCTAAATCTGAAGTGTCAGGTAGGAGCTCAACTGCCAACTTGAGAGAAGGGATTTCACATTCAATAGAAAGGATCAACTCCACACCGTGCACTAACTAAAAAAGGGAAAAAATGGTGGTAGTCTTAACCGAGCTTCGGTATGCCCAAAGCGAGGGATATAGCATGATGTGCCAATTGGAATTACTTCGAGTGAAAGTTGTTTGCAAAAACGTTCTTGAGAGACTTGTTGACAACCTCTACTTGCCCATTTTCCTGGGGGTAATAAGGGGATGAATGAACATGTCTAAACCCCAGCTTAGATGCTAGTTCTACCATCATTTCATTCTGAAAGTGACTACCATGATCAGTGATAATCTCACTTGGGATACCGAAACGGGTGATAATTTGGTTGAACACGAAGAAGGTTGCAGTCTTCCCATCAGATTTTACGGTAGGCATGTCCTCATCCCACTTGGTAAAGTATTCGACGACCACGATAATGTGTTGATTCCCTCTAGCCAATTTGGGTTGCAATCGACGAAATATAACCCCCACTTGGTGAAGGGACCGACGGTAATGACTGGGTGAAGAGGGGATGGGTGCGAGTGCATTTTTCAAGTGAACACCTAGCAAGGGTGACACTTCTTAACCGCTTTGATACAATCTTTAAACATAGTGGGCCAGAAATAACTAGCTCGCAGGAATGTTTGGGTTGTCGCAAGCCCAGATAAGTGACCACCACAAACCCCTTTGTGGCAATCATTTATGACTGACTCAACCTCCTTGTGAGTTAACAAACAAATTAAGATATTATCTACTCCTCAACGATACAAAGTGTCGTTGACGATGGTATACTTTTGGGCTTGGTATCTAACATGTCGTCGATCATCTCGCAAGAGATGTTGAGTGAAATTCAAGGTTTGAATATATAAAACAATGTCTCCATACTAGGGGTCAGATGATGAGACAAGGAAAATGTTTTTGTTCGCAAACGAGTCAACATGGATAACATCTTCGTCTAATCATGGAAAATTGGATATTAACTCTACAAAAACTAGTGATTTCTTGCACTTGGACGAAGCAAACTCGAGATCAAATTCTTGTAACATGACAATCCATTTATTATATTTCCCCCCCCTTAATACGCCTAGTAAGGACTTATTGAAATGGATTGACATCGACAACCATCATAGTCTTTAAAAGTAATATATAGTAACGTAAGCATTGGACTGCGTGAACGACAACTAAAGATAGCTTTTCAATGTGAGAGTAATTAAGCTCGGGATCGACTAATTTTTTACTAAGATAGTATATGACATGCTCATGAAGCTCATCATCTTCCTGAACTAGAACCATACCAATCGTCTCTTCATACGCAACAATATACAACAAGTAATCTCTACTGTAATCAGGAGACTTCAGTACAGGGGCTGATACCAAGGCCTTCTTCAAAGCATCGAAAGACTCCTGGGCTCGCTCATCCTAGATAAAAGGGGTGTCTTTCTTCAAGAGGCGCATGAAACCCTTAGTGATATTGGCATAATTCACTATGAACTGAAATAGAAAGTTAGCTTTTCCCTGTAAACCTTGAAGTTGTCTAATTGTGCGTGGGGGAGGCAACTGAAGTATTTCCTCAACCTTAAGATAATCTACCATGATCATGATCTCGAAAACTATAAATCCTAAGAGATGACCAGACCTAATTCAAAAGATACATTTATGAGGGTTTAACCGAATTCTATAGTAATGACATCTTTCAAAAACTAGCCAAAGGTGTATAACATGATCCACTCTCTTGCGAGAGTGAGAAGCAAGATCATCCAAGTAGGCTTCGACTATGTGCTTGAGATCATGAAAGGAAAACTTCATGGTGCATTGGAAGGTTTCTCCAACGTTTTTAAGGCCAAAAATCATTTTCCAGTATGCAAAAGTACCCCAAGGACATATAAATGTCGTCCTCTGTTGGTCCTTAGGTTTGATCTGGATTTGGTTATATATTGAAAATTTGTCCATAAAATAAAATATCTCAGTTCCCGCACACTCATTAAGAATCTGATCAATGAAGGGTGTGGGGAAGTTATCTTTAGGACACGCGTTGTTCAGGTCGCGAAATTCCATACACACACGGATGGTTCCTTGCTTTTTATTCACAAGAATGAGGTTGGATACCCATTCATTCAAGGGAATCAGGTAGATGAAGCCAGCGTTAAGAAGTTTATCCACCTCTGCCTTAATAACAGAGGCCTTCCTAGGATTCACAGCTCTAAAACATTTTCAAATAGGTTTAGCATCCGGGTAATTTCTAATCTCATGTTTGATAATGTGAAGGTCGATCCTTGGCATCTCTTTGTATGACCAAGAAAATACATCTCGAAATTTTTTGAAGAGATTGGTGTAGATCAAAATTTCTTCTGGCGAACAATCTGCACCTATATTTACATTTTCAATCTTGCCAAGGGTACGAGAGATATCGATCGAGACGGTAGGAGAAATACTTGCCATATTTCCTTCAGCATAAATGTCGTGCGTATCAAGTGGATCTATGGCATGACCGACTATATCACTCAAGGTAGATCGAAAATCATCTTGTTCGATTCTTTCAAGACTTGGGAGAAAATAGGATCGATGATGCATATCATCCCAAGGTCTCTCAGAACCATTCATGGCTTCGAGGATGGATTCATCCGAAGGAAAAGTCTCATATAAGAAATCATGCCAACAAGATAATGAGGTGGTCCATACAGGCCTAAGAATAGGATCCTCATCATCTTTCTATGAGGTGACAGGATCGGGATTGGTGGAAGAGTCAAGAACAACTTGATACACAATCTTTGTTGTCAATAGTGGCATAGCCATGCCAGCATGCAACTGACCTTCACGTGACAAAGTCAGAGAAGGTAGGGTCCATGGATCACTAATATAGGAAGTGTGAAAAGGAATGGACCTCCCTATTGAAGCAGGCCTACAAGACATGGCGTAAACGTGGTGAATCAGTGTCGAGAAGTCGAAAGTACCCATGAGGGAAGAATACATTTCGGCACCGATATTCTCAGTTGTCGGCTAAGAATTTTTTATCACAGGGATCGACGATCCAATAGATGCCTTAGGACTAGAGCACACAAAGAATAACTAGTCGATAGTCATGATCTCTTCTTGATGAGGAAAATAAAGTGTATGGAATACAGACGATACGACAACGACCATAGCATAGGTCCAATTGTGACCTAGTAACAAGTTGTAATCAAGAGGTGCATCAACTACCTCTACTTCCACCTCTACCATCTTCCCACCTAACTGGACTAGAAAGGCAGGGAGAATGCCATGAGGGAAGAATGAAGGACCATCAAATGCAGTCAACATGTTCGACAACTTCGAAAGGGTTGGAGAACCAATAGCTTTCCAATAGACTAGGGACATCACGCAGGTGGCAACACCTTCATCAACGATCGCTCATTTGATAGTATACCTGGAATACTCCATGTGGATCTGGAAAGCCACATGGTAAGGTAAGAGAGGCTTCACAACCATGAAATCAAACTTGATAACTTTCAAGCCACTAGGTTCTAGAGCTCCAAAGGAAGAGAGTAAGGCATTCCTCTATGATGGACATGTCTAGAGTACCTCCAAAGCCGACATTGCACAAGGAGTTTGGCCCAGATCCTAAAAAATAGAGTAGTTCTGGGCAGCTCTAGCATTAGGGTTGTGGGTAGAGTACTTAAGTACTCCTTTCAGAATATGAGGCGGTGGCTCTGGTTTCTCAATCTGTAAGTTCATCTTTGGAGCGGGAGGAGGAGCTTCTAGACTCGTACTAGCTTTTGAAGAGATATAATCTCGATAGCAAGTGGCTATATCTATTTTCATGTTATTGATACAAACACGGTCCCCATCTTGTGACGGTGGGTTTTAACTTCCACTGGGTGCATTTCTGGCATTCGAAGAGCTCGAGGCTAAGTGTTGGTTGTGTGGGAATGGATTTGTCAGCACATCGGGTGGTAGATTTAAAAGCCTTGCAGCCTCCGCGAGTTTGGGGCATAAATGTGTAAGGTTTTCATCTATACAAAGTTTACAAGGAAACTTCACCTTAATTTTCTCTTTATTTCCCTCTCCATCATTATCTCCATCATTATCATTCTTCTTCCCGTTATTGTCTTTTTCCTTGGGTTTGTTACCATTTTTTCCACCCTTGCGATTATTTCAACCTTTCCTTTTATTCCCATCTGGTTGTTGGTCACCATTTGGGTTTTTAAACGATTGCACGGAATGTACATCCGTCGACTGGGTGGGTTTGGAGGGCACAGACGAAGCTGGGCCTCCGATAGAATTCATCGTCTAGTTTTCAGAATTTACATTAGTGGACCCTACAACGCCATCGGCATGAGGTCCGAGTTTTTTCCTAGGATCATAATTTGACCACGGTGCTTTTGGAAGAAGGTGATATAACATCCCATACTAATCATATATTAAATCTAACTACTGGGCTCTAAAGATAGCTTCTTTTTCATTGGAGACCCCAAAAGTAGAAACATCCTTCGAGATAGGAGGGTGCAAAGACTTTAGGAATCATTCTAGGAGAAAGGATAGGGGTATAGGAGTCTTAATCAACCGCCTCTGTCTACGCCATTCCTAGATATGATCCGATATGTGAATGGTTGTGTCTTGGAGTAAAGTTGACAAAAGTTCAAGGCCAACATCATAATGAATGGGCAATTGAAAGTGGTTGAGAAAGGCCACCACCAACTAATTAAATGACCCATATGTCCCCCTAGTTAGCTCAATGTACCATTGTGAAGCAACTCCAATGAGAGTGCACTGAAACAATTGTAATCTAATACCATCATGGTTCAGGAAATTCGATGAGCACCAAAGGTGAAAGGTAGTAACATGTTCACTAGGGTCCTCTCCATTCTTACCTTCAAACTTTTGAATGTCTGAAGGAAGTTTGGTGGGGACAGGGGGCCATGTGGGATCATGACTCACCATGTTGTTCATTAACTTAGACAAGTCTGGTACATTGTACATGGCTAGAAAAGGGAGACAGAGTTGCGACATCTGGCCCCATCCTCCCACGAAATATTGTGTGTTGGGAACTGCATTCCACCCAAGATTCTGGTAAGACCTAAAGCCCTGTCCGGAATTATAAGTCCATCCTCCGGGTTGAATTGTATAAGGTGGGCTAGGCATCATTCCAACATGAATGTTTTGATAAGGATTATGAAAATTCCCCCCAGTCAGATTGGATCTGGGTTGGGGGTTTCCCAAAGTGTAAGAATGACATCCTTGAGGTGGGAACCCAGAGGATTGAAGTGTATTTGTCATGCCAAAAGTATTGGTTGGGATCGGCACTGAGGAGGAAGGGACATATGGTGGAACTTKTCCACCAACTGGGTTCTTCCATACAGTGATAGAAGGGTTAGACCCAGGGTTAAGCACAGGGACACTTCCTACATTAGGATTCGTTTGGGAGATATGAGAAACACCAAATGGAAAAGGAGTGTAAGGAGGTGTAGTACTCCCAAKTACAAAATTATCGTTAGAGCCAGTAGTTGGGATGGCAGTCGAAAACTGCAAAGTGAAGTTAGGCATACCATAAGAAAATGGACTAGAATCCATAGGGATGGATTGAACATTGTAACGCAGCAAGTGACCAAAACCCCCAAAAGGGTTTGAGGCCAGAGATGAATCATTAACTACAGGTCGAGCCATAGTACCGGTATAAGCCTCTGGTACTGCAACTGCAACGATTGTAGGAGTCGAAGGGGTGCCCTTAACTATAGTGGGTATGGGAGTCGAAGAACTCCTAGTGTTCTGAAGACTAGACTTAGTACTCATGATAGTGGGACCACAAGTATGAACAGTGGAAGTGTGTACCACGCCTAAAAACTCTATGCCTTTTAGAAGGCAAGAACTCAAAAACCGATGGTAATTGTAACAACCAATGGGACCGACGAGGAAGATGGTCCGACTCCACGACGATTTATGATTCTACAAAATAAAAAATATCATAAGGAAAACTAGTAGTCAAAGAGCATACCAAAAATTTGAATGGCCAATATGCATGCAAACGGGCTAAAGTGGTTGAGTGGCCTCCCTCGCTAAAGAAGGTATGCCTCGTCCAAGAGGGACTTGAGACTCCCCACTAAATTTTAGAGGTAATAGAATTAGTTATAGGGACCCTCGTGGGCTTAACAAACAGTAGGTCAGATCCCCTCAGAGAGGTAATCCTCCATAAAGGTTATTTGTTGTCCGACCCCTATCTGACCCAAGGTATAAGCAGAATAACCCCTGCAAGTAGCCTATGAGATACCTAAGTCAAGCAACTAATAAACCATTGTATAAACGATGCACAAGTGAGAAGTCGTAAGTCCAAATCACTGTATGGGTAGGGTAGAAAAGCCAAAAACTTTGAAAGTACCACCTCTCAGGGAAGTATGGTCACCAACAAGATCCCCAAATATGAATAAATCCACAGAAATATCTCTGACACTGGGTGAGTATCCAGGGGTTATCCCTTCAACTAACTTTGTGCGACCTCATGATTAACTCGGGTGTGAGCGGAGCATCCTAATTTTACCAATTATACAATGTACTTCTCAACTCCCTGTCTCAGACACATATGTTGATTTAATTTCCTTGGAGAAGTTTACTCACAAAATCCTATTCCAAGGCACTAAATACTACGCTAGTTTGTGCACCCTAAAAACTAAAATCGTGACTAATCAATTTTAGTTTAAAGAGTAAATTTTATTGGCCGTGATTACTCAAAATGGTATGGAAGTGAAACAAATGATGTTATGACTCTACAAGAAAATAAATATGAATATAATGAAAAGTCTATCTTTAACTTTTCAATGAATGATATGTTAATAAAAATAGTGCAATTTTCAATTCCAACTCTACAATTCAAAAGTAAAATGCAATCTTTCACTAAATGCACTAAGCTAATGATAAAGGTTCAAAGACAAAAGAAACCAACCAATGTAAAATGCCTATTTGTTTTTGTATTTTCAATATATTAAAGAGAAAATGCATGGACTGAAAATAAACCTGATATATTAATTCTATTGTGTATAAAAAAAATAACTCAAATAGAAAATCAAGGGGCCAAGCAAACAACCCAGGTTTCAAAGACAAATCACAAATGAAAAACAATGAGAAAGACTATGCCCAAAAATTCAACTCCAAACAAGTTTCCTGTCAACCCAAAGAAACCTAACAAGAACTACAGAGACCTAAGAGGGCTCAACAATCATCAAATCCCACCCAACAATCACTAAACCAAGAAAACAAGCAAGGGAAAGTGGTATACGTGATTGTTCAGGAGAAAAGTGTGTATATAAGCAGCTTGCAGTGAGACAAGACATGTGTATACGCAACTGTCAAGGCAAAAGGAGCGTATAGGCTTGAAAACAAGGCCAGGTAAGGGAAAAAAGGATGAAAACTCAGACCCAGAGTGAACAAAATCTGTTAAGCAATGATACTACAAGAAACACAAAGGAAAAAGAGCAATGAAAGAAGAAAAAGTACTTCAACCCTTAGAAGGAAGATCTCTCCCCAGTGGAGTCGCCAATCCTATTACGAGGGAAAAACTCTCTATGGCCAAGGGTAAACCACAAGAGACAGCTATGACTACAAAAAACAACTCAATTTCATTATATTCTATACAAACTAATGTGCTAGATAAGAAAGAGGCCTACCTTGATCCAATGTTCGATGATGTTTAATTGTTGAGAACTTGGACCCAAAGATTTATACCTGCAACAAGTTCTCAACAAAAAAGCAGAGAAAGTACATAGTGATACTATAAAGAGTTTAGTACATTAGATAACATAATCCATTAATAAAAATTACAAGCATGCCCATGGATAATAATCATATATTTGCACAATATCAATAGGATGGTAACGGAGTATTTATATTAATAATTGATCAGCAGAAGTGACAACAATACAGACTTCTGTGTCGGCATGGTTCGAAACCAAGAAACCAAGTTCCTTCCAATTGGGCCTCGACCACTTCAATCCTCCATCAAAGGAAAGCTCATAGAAAAGAGACAATGAGGTTCTCTTAGCAATAGGGAAAGATCTTGGGGGCTGAACACCGTGTTCAAACTGAAGGGGCAAAGGGATGCAGACTCAATATGAAGTAATTTATCCAGAGTAACTATGCTCTCAAAGTTGAATGCTTTCTCCTCTTTTCCATAGCTCAGAATTGTGGTCTTATAGCCTTCAAAATCCAACTGAAGGGACGAGTCAAAACGTTTCCAGTATATGGAAGGCCAAGGATTAGATATCTCTTGTCATGATATGGAAAATCGACTCCATTTTTGTATTTTTTGGCACAAATCCCAATGTACGCAGGCTGTAGTGGACCAGCCTACATATACGCTTGTTGTATAGTTGATAGGGCATGTATATGTGGAAAAATGTGTATTTTTAGATTTGGATTCATCAAAAAGGGGTGATAAGCCTACATAAGGAAATGGAGAAAGGACCTTTGTGAAAGATAGCAATGGTGAGAAAAATCTTGCTATAATAGATGCCCCCTAATGTGTGAGATCAGAGGAGTATCTATGATGGTTGAAATACATTATAAATAACCTAGGAGTGGAGTGGTAGAGAACCAGTTGGACGAACTTGATTGCTCATTACATTCTATACTGACTTTGCATACATGGATGCCAAGAATACAATGCAGATCCATGTGGAAAATATACCAAATAAGTGTCCATGGCCATCAATAGGAAAATACAAATGTGGTTACATGCCAAAATATGTCATAGTGTTGGCACAGGGGCAGACCCAGGGTTCAACACTACAACAGTGCACCAACAAAGCCCTAATTACCGACCCTTTTGGCAACACCTGCAAAGCAGATGAAATCTCACCTAAGGTAGAGGTAGGGGTAGTCGCAAGACTTAGGTGTCTACAACCTTAGCTGGGACACAAATGTCTGATTACAATAATTAATAAATCACTTAGCACTATTAGTTCCTCAATATACAATCAATAATCACTTCACTAATAAAATAGAGCTTTGCATCATTAACACTAATATAATGTACTTAAGCACTTAGCATCCATAGATAGGTCAGATCCAGCAGATCAAGCACTCAACACATTCATATAGATCTGATATAGCATTATCACATGTCATTATCACTAAGCATAAATAGATCTATCTAATCATCTCAAAGCACTTAGCATAATAAGACATAAACATATTGAGACAAGCACAAAGCAAGACAACACAGTGTTTATGTGGTTCACCCCCACCCTGAGGCTACATCCACCAACTCTTCTTCTTTATTGTCTTCGGTCAATCGATTAAAATAACAAATCCATGAAAACCCTTACTCCACACAGGAAAAAAGATCTGCGCAGCTCACTAAATCCTTCTTCCTTTCATTACATCACTAAGCCCTCCACTATCTATTACAACCACTTGCACTTAGCTCTGCAAGTCTCTCATAGTTATGCACAAAGCACTTACAAAACCCTACTTGCACTTAGCATATTTAACATAGATGTTGATTCAATTTCTCCCCCCTTCTATCTATCCTAGGCATCTATGTATATATACAAAATAGGCCTAAACATGGGTAAACCCATGGGTCGACATCCCATTCCCATTACATATTCCCAAAAACCCAAAAAGGATCGAAAAGTGGGTCGAGATCCTGTGATCTTCACTTCATATTGCACTCCTCCTTCGACAGGCTGTCGAAGTCCCAAAATTGGTCACTATGACCAAGAATCTCCAAATACTTGGTCAAGGGCCAACACATGGTCACAAACAAGGCCCAGTGAAACTGGTCTCAAAACCAATCTGAAGGCATCTATATACCATGGAGTACAATATTATCTCCCATGATTACGAAAGTTGAATAGGTGATGTTCCAATGAAAAGGAAGCAATAGCTCTAGAAAGTTGTGGCCACATGGTGATGTCTTCAAGTCTTCTATACTATCCGCCAAGGGTGCAAGTCTACATCATGTGAATAAAGGAGTCGAATTCGAACATAATGAGACATCGTTTGATTACCAGTCATTGAGGTATACCGTTAACAAACGAGAGACAACCTACCAATAATAAAAGTAGGTATCAAGGCACCAAGTACATTTCTATAAGTGCGAATAAAGGAGTCATTATCGAACACTTGAGAAATCCATTGATCATGAGACATTGATGTATTCCCATCTGTCAATGGGGAGAGATCCTACCACTAATGACTGCAAGCCTCAAGGTACTCATAAAACTCTAGGTCCCATATCCAAAATAAATGAGTTGAAGTCGATGGAAAGAGACCCACTGAAAGGAGAGAATTAAGGAATCTCTCGTCAGTTAGCATGAGGAACAAAGCAGGAGCTTCATGATTTGGTGGAGATTAGATGAAGAACATGTTCATGAACCAACAACCCTATGCATCTTTCACGTGTATCAAATGCAAGCGGTACACGAAAAAGACCCTCTGAATAGCAGCCAATGATGAAAATTGTTGACAAAGGTGAGGAAACCACCAATAAGGATAATGGAATCCAAGACACTGCACGAATCTCAAAGTGTGAATAGATGTCTTGCCATCGAACACAAGGGAAACCACCCAGTCAATGACCAATGATGAAATGTTGATTGTTGGGTTCAAGGTGACCTACCAATGATGAAAGTAGGGCCAGGGTGCATGATAATATCATAGTATCATGTGATTTTGAGACAAACTGAGGGTATGGCCGACATGAAAAGTCAAGATTTATGAGGAGTGGCCGACATAGGTTGGTAGACTTCCTTTGAACAAGAGCATGAGACATATGGTGGACTCCAATAGCATAGACTCAATGGTGTCACTACTAGATGCAGGAGGCATCAATAACATTTTCTATATGGATTGGAAGAGTAACTAGTCAGTAGAGAAAACTTTGTAACGAGATCAGATTACTAAGGCCATGCTAAACCCAAAATTACGATGACACAAGGACTCAATAATTTTTTTCTCTGTTCAAAGGTGACACGACTGCTTCCAATTATAATATAGTACTCCCTTCCCACTTGTCTTTTTTTTTTTCATAACAAATGAATGCTATGATACAGAGGAGGAAACGAGTGTCGCAATTAAGAAAAACTAGTTCCAGCAGTGGAACGTACCTATGCTCAATGCAAGGAAATGCATGCGAAAGATGGAAACTCGGGGTGATGTTTCCTCCAGGGTATAGGGTGTCAAATTGCAAAGGATATAAACAAGGGTCTGCTTGGTTGAGGATGCAAAATTGCTTAGGCAACGGTTTTATAATGTGAAGTGAGAACCGGCTAAAGGCTCAAAACTGCAAGCGGGGGCATGAGATGCAATCACAATTTAACACCAAAAAATATCCTTTTTTATGTCTTTTAGTCTACTTGGTGTGAAAAAGGGGTAAACTTGTGCCAAATAGACGTCTTTTCAAATCCAATTTACGAGTGTGAAAAAGACAAGTTCACTCGGTGATCTTTTCTATTTTTTATAACGAGTCGGAAAAGAGCTTAACTAAGACTCATGACCTTTCAAATCCAATCTTAACAAGTGTGAAAGGGACAAATCACTCGGCCATATTTTCAGTTTTTATACGAGTCGAAAAAGAGATTAACTAAGACTCGTTTTTGGGAGTCTGCGGGGATTAAGGCCGCGTGTGTATGAGTGAGAAATGAGGCTCATCATAAATTCATGTATCAAGTTATAATGGACTCTCAGTCCTAAGGAAAAACTTGACATGGGCACCAAATGACAAAGGAGATCTAACTAGGGCACCCATGTTTGGTAAGTCTCTACCATTTATTAGCAACACTACTTATAACAGACAAAAGGTTCTGTGTCGCAACAAATGGGTTCGTACCTAAYGCGTAAAAGGCAAAAGTCAAAGGATAATGAAAAAATACACAATGGAGTGGATACCTATCCTATATGCTAGGTTATGAAAATACCTACCCGAGGTGATGAACAATCAATCATGAAGTTGAAATCTGTTATCTCCTCAAATAAATTGGTGGAAATTTTTCTTTTTGAGGTGATAGGTTGTTGTCTAAATTTTATTCCTAAATTTTTGTAAGTAGGTTAGAGAGTCTGTATTCTGTAAATAAGCCCAAAAGAAATTTTGGATTTGGTTTGGTCAAGCAAAATTCATAATCTCAGGTTTCGGTGGTTTAGGCAAACCTGAAATGCACTCATTAACCATCGAAATCCTTTGTTCCCGACAGTTAAGAGATCAAAGCAAGAATGCGGTTAACCACCAAAAGCGTTTCAACGGTAAAAATGGAAAGCTCGTGCTTTCGCACGAGCCAGCTGTCATGTTGGCGCAATGATGAAATGTAACCACCGAAAGCTCATCAAGTTGGAAGGTATGCACGTTCTAATGGTGTCTATCCAAAAATCTGAAGCTCTTGTTGTCCTTTCGACCAAAATTATCTTTTCAAAATCTAGACATGGAGGTATCACTGAAATTCATGCATGATGGTCATGAAGCCTCCCTCCATTTCCAGTCGCAAGTACATGATCTATCATGATCCTGTTAATCCCTCATTAAATCCTCATTCATTATCATTTTGAATTCTGGAGATTACTTAGATAATCGCGAGTTTGCAATTTCATCAATTGAACGTATTTCCAGAGATCCTAATCCTGTTTCCCCTGGTGATTGTCAAAGCACCATTAGATTCCAGCGATCGCTCAGGAGTCAATTAAGCCAGGGCGACTTATCAGGTACAATGAACATTGACCAATGCTGAAAGTAGGGCCAGTGTTGAGGTCTGAAGTGGATGGGTTTTGGTACTTGGAGGCGCACCCAAAGGTAGCAATTTTTTTCAAACAAGCAGGGGTATTCACATACTATGAAAAACTGACCAGTTTTCATCAACAAGTAGTTGAATCTTTTGCAATTGCATATGATGGAAGGTCTGCCAAGATAGGGAAAGAATATTTTATCATAGATGAGGCTTCTATAGCAGAGTTTACAGGTCTTCCACGGACAGGAGGCTATTGGTTTAAATCTACAGTGCCATCCAACGTTGAATTTAGATCATATCTTTTACCCATTCACAAAGATCTGATCTGGAAAAAGGATATCCCTATGTCCTTCTTGCAACCACAGTGGCAATCTTTGTTAAAAGCAATCTTTGTGTATATTACTTGTGAAGGACGGTATAACAAAGTGATTTTCTATCACTTTAAACTTCTTAACCATTTTACAGATAGAGAACCAATAAATCTACCTTTCTATTTTCACAAGACTCTTACTAAAATGGCCAGACAAGTTAAAACCAAGCCTACTAAGGTTGCTAGCAGACTATCTCACCAAGGGCTTATTACTCTTCTTGTCAAGGAATCTCTGCAGAGGAAACAGGTTGATTGGGGTTTCTTTCTTTTCTGGAATGAATTCCAAACAGAGAAACCACCAGAAGCTGAAACTAAGAAGACCAGTGGCAGAAAGATGGTTACTCCCAAAATCAGTCATAGGAAAAGGAAAGGTATCTCACCACCAAGAGATCCCATAAAATCATCCTCTTGCAAGAAGAAAGGAATCAAAAGAAAACTGCAATTTGAAGGTGAGCAGTCCAAGGACCCCGCTACAGGAAACAACCCTTTAAACCTACCTTACAGTGATTCAGAACCAGAACAAGAATTGGCTGAGACACAGGATAATGTATAGACTGAACAAGGTGCAGACTATTGTTCCAATTTACCTTCACCAACTCCTCTAGAGGCACACAGTCCACCAGTGGCAGAAGCCTCTTCAAGTAAGCCTAGAATAGCTAGATCACGGAAAATAAACAAACTCCTGCAACAGGTCTATGAAATGGAAGTCCTAGAAAGGGTGATTAAAAAAGATAATACAGACCTGACTGATAGAAATGCAGAGTTGTTCAAAATAAACCAAACCCTCAAAGAGAAGCATGACAAGATTAAACATAGAAATAGGGTATTGATCAGGGAAAACATGAAGCTGTATAGACAGCTGAGGATTCTGAGGTTGAAGTTAAAGGAGTTTCAATCACCAGCACAGGAGAAAACTGGATTAGAAACTCTGTCTAACTTAGCTACAACCATGGTAGACACACCAGAGCCTTCCACACAGCCAGCAGAAGTTCGCAGATCTGCACGAACAAGGGTTGCCTCATCCAAGAAACCTTGAACATCAAAAAGGGATCCAAGGTAAGCATTTTTGCAATTTTGAAGTTTTTTCAAAACTGAAGTTTTGGTGGTTTAGGCGAACAGGATGAATGTTCATTAACCATTGAAAAATAGGACTTTCAGTAGATAATTCACTAAGGAGATTTCTAGGTTAACCACCGAAAGTCTGTCACTTCCAGAATGATCAAGTTTTTACACAGATCGAAGTTTTTTGAGCTGGAAAGGTTTGAAACCTCTTCGAATGAACATTTGATGAATTGTCAAGACAAATACAATAGCTATTTTTGATAGATTATGGAAAGAGGAGGTGTTTCAAAGGTTTTTGGTATCTTTGACAAAGACAGAAAATCGGGACACTTTCTCACATCAACAGATTCGAATTTGCCTCTCTTGGAGAGTCATCAGTCAGCCTTTGGAGGCTATCCTGCACTACACCAGCACTCAGCAAGAGAGGAAGACCATGAAATTTGGGATTGACCCCATTTTTGGGGATCATTCCACATCTTTTGCAACTAAATTTTGATTTACTATCTTTAGCTTATTTGATCCATGTTTTCAGGATCTCAGAACTGCTTTGTAAAGCTATAAAGCTAAGGGTAGAATATGAACCAAGGGTTTGACTTTGGAGACTTTTTTCATATTATGTAACTCAAAACTTCTCATTTTCATATGGAGTAATACAAGCTTATTTTGCCATAACTTGTTTAGATTTCATCTTCTTGTCTATTCTGTACTTGCACCTGGATATTATATTCATGTTGTTATGCTTGTTTATGCTCGATAACTGTCATCTTATCACTGCATTCATAAGTTTAATTTTGCAAGTATTCCTGTGATTATTGTAATTGGCCATTCATATATGCTTTATATGTGATTATGCTGATATAATAGTTATTTCTTCATTCATCCCCTTATTTGCAAACTCTTTGAACATTTGTGGTTGAAAGCCTTGTCCATCTAAATGTGTTTATGCATGATTTGAGTGAGAAGTGATTCATCCCTCCGACTTGATCCAAACCCATACTTTTTATTGAGAAAATAGTTACCAAAATATTAAGTTACCAGGCATCTCTGACTTACAGCCTAGGAGAGTTTCCTGGAGTGATAACAAATTGGTGCCGCTGCTGGGGAGAGGAGATTGAAGCTCAGCTTCCTTGGGAGACGACATAGCTCCATCTTTGATGATACACAAAGTCTGGACATTATTTGGGTTGTAATTTTCTATCTGGTGACTCCATTGAAACGAAGTGGCTCCAAAAGGAGCTCACACCAGGGCGAACCAAGAAGGCCCACTGACAACACCAGTTCCTGACCCTGAGAAGATCATCAATAAGGGTAAATCTTTGCAAAGATAGGCTTCCAGATCTGCAAAGGTAGTAGACTCAGGTATTCAAACCGACACTCCTTCTTTCATATCTAAAAAACCTCTAGTTGAATCCCCTGCTGCTGAAACTTATAATTCTTAGGAAATTGAAAATTTATCTCAAATATTTAAGGTAGAAGAACCTTCGCTTTCTTCTAATATTACTGACTCTATTCTTGAGTTCGATGTTTCATCCCATCCTAAAGAGATAATTACAGAGTCCTCTCAGCAAAAGGAAACCTCTTCCTCATCTTCTTTGAATTCCTCACCCATCAAACCTACAGAAGGTGTTCTATACACTCACACTAATCTACCTGTTCTTGAAGATATTCTCCATGATCTGTCCTCTAAGGGAGAAGAAAATTTAGCCTTTTTGCTCGGTCAGTTTTATAAAGCCTCTTATTTTTCACCCATTTCTAAAAATTCTACTAACGGTGAAGTGAGACAACCATTCTATTTTAACTCAGTCATCCCATCTCCCCCTTCATCTCCTACGAGTTCCTCTTCTGTGTCAACCCACAAGACTATCATGGATGCCCCTTTAACCAATATGGAACAGATTTTGGCAAATAGGTATGCCTCACTTGTATTTCCAAATCCTTTGTCTGCTATGCCAACTGGAGATTATCAGAAATATATGCCAAAGTTTACCGGAGCAGGGGATTATACTGTTGAAGAACATATTGAAGCTTTTTATGCTTATGCTGAAAATATCAACATTTCAGAAGAAGATGTGTGGACCAGAGTTTTTGTTCATAGTTTGGATGGCCAAGCCCGAAAGTGGTTCAAAGAGCTACCGAAAAATTCAATCACAAGTATTGAACAATTAGATGAGGTATTCTTAAAACACTGGGGAGAAAGAAGATATCTGTTATACTACATTTCTGAGTTCGGAAATTTGAAGAGAGAAGATGGAGAGTCGGTCTCAGACTTCATCAAGAGGTTTAATAGAATGTTTGGCAAGATCCCTGCAGAGATTAAACCAAGTGATGCATTGGCAAAGATCACATTCTCTGCTACCTTTGATCCAGATTTTTGTCTTATCCTCATAGAAAGACGATCAGCCACACTTGCTTTAATGCAAGATGTCTCCCTCGAGGTTGAATCAAACATTACAACATGTCAAAAGATCAAAGGAAAGGTCGAGAGAAAGAAGTCTGTTGTTGAGCCCTCTTCTTCTTCTAATATTAAAATGGAAAAAATGGCAACGATGTTGGACAATTTGACATCTGAAATGTCAAAATTGAAGGTCCAAAATCAGCAACCAGCAAGGGAAAAAGAGCCAAATGATTTTTCCCCCAGAAATCCAAATGCTTTCCCATATAGAAGGAATAATCCACAAGTCCAGATCCTTCAGAGAGATAGGAATGCAGCTGAAGATCAGATAATCAGACCACCTTTTCAAAATGCAATGTTAGATGAAGAACAACAACCATCTCACGATGAAGTCAAAGAAGTAGATGAAATAAACTGTTTTGGTGATGAAAATGATTCTTCCTTTCTGACACAAGTAGACTATGAAGAATCCCTGATGGACCAGCAGATTCAGGAGGCAAGTATTGAAGAATCTGTCTACTTGACAGATGATCAAAAAGGTTATAACTTAAGGTCCAAGAGTGTTTTCCTGAAACCATTGATCGTTGCTCCGGTGAAGAACAAAGAAGTTGCTGCTCCTGTGAAGAGTAAAGAAGTTGCTGCCAAGCAGCCTCCCACTCCTGTAAAATAGACCTCCTCTCCTGCAAAACAGTAGAAGAAGAAAACACATCCCCTAGCCAAGGAGCAATTCATTCTCAAAGCTCCTTCTAATGAGGTAAAAGTTTCGGATAGATCAGCTTTCTCTTTTAATTTTGAATCAGAAATTCAGAAAGTAAAGATACCTATGCCTTTAACTGAACTCATGAAGAATGAAATCTTTAAATCAGCCATCCTGAAGTCCCTTGAGCCAAAGACCTCTTCATCTCCTGATTTTGTTAACCTACAAGATGACAAACCAACAGTAACTATAGGCCCTATGATAGAAGACTGAGATGATTCTTGTCCACCATTCTACATATCCCTAAATGTCCATGATAAGATCCTCCACAATTGTTTGCTTGATTCTGGGGCGTCACATAATCTTATGCCCAAAGAAGTGATGGATGAGCTTGGTATTGAGGTCACCAAACCATATCATGATCTCTTCTCTTTTGATTCTAGGAAAGTCATATGCCTTGGCCTCATAAAAGACCTTGTTATAAACCTTGCCCAGTTACCAATGAGAAGCATGGTAATGGATGTGGTGATTGCTGATATCCCACCTAAGTTCGGGCTTCTCTTGTCTCGTCCATGGGGAAAAAGGATAGGAGGTACCTTGTAGATGGATCTTTCATATGCTACAATTCCAGTGTTTGGGGGGGAGCTGAAAATACTTTACAGGGAGAATCAACTTTCTTACATCATCAGCGACGCAAAAAATTCTGTAAATCATCCTATTTATGCTGTGGATACAGATTTTGGCTCGTGTATTCTTCAAATAGATGATTCTCAATCAACTCCTATGCATCTTGTGAATCTTATCGAACATCAATCTGATGATAAGTATGTTTCAGTCTGGACCATGTATTTTGATGGGGCCAGTACTAAAGATTCAGCAGGTGCAGGGGTAGTTTTGATTTCTCCTTCAAAGGAGACTATATCTTTGTCTTTCAAGCTCGACTTCAGAACTACTAACAACATAGAAAAATATGAGGCCTTGCTATTGGTATTAAATTCATCCAAGGAGATGGGGATAAAAGGTTTAAAGGTATTTGGAGATGTGGACCTCATTATACAACAGGTAAACAATACCTTTCAAGCAAAGCATGTCAGATTGAAGGCCTACAGGGATGAGGTATGGAAAGTGCGAGATTCTTTTTCTGTTTTTGAAATTTCGTATATACCCAGGGATATGAATCAGCTTGTCGATTCCCTTGCTATTTCAGCCAGCATGTTCATTCCTCCCATGCCCCCTAGGCTTAGTTATGAGATCCAAGTGAAATATCGACCATCCTTACCCGACAATATTAAATACTAGAAAGTTTTTGAGGATGATGATGAACTTAACAGATTTCTTCAAGTGGTAGATGAATTTTCTGATATGCATGTTGACCAACAGAATATAAATGTAGAAGAATCTCAGAAGCCCAAGCTAAAACAAATATTGGGTCAGCATGATATTGTTCAGCTACCTAACAATTATATACCCTGAGGTTTGGTACCTCTCAAAAAGATTTTTGATCAGAATGGAATTCCTTACAAGCCAGATAAAGAGGAGAAAGATCCTGTTGTTCACGAGCACAAAATAGGGGGGTGAAAGCCAGCCAAAACTCATAAATCTATCTTCTGAATTGAATGTTGATCAAAAGTCCGAATATTGCAGTGTTTTGAAAGAATTTTCTGATGTTTTTGCTTGGAAATATAGTGATCTAAAGACTTATGACCCTGATATCATTCAACACAAGATCCCTCTTGAGAAAGACACCATTCCTTTCAAACAAAAACTCAGACATATCAGTCCTCTTCTTCTGCCTATGATTGAAAGAGAAATTAAAAAGCTTCTCGATGCCAAGATCATAATCCCTTTGAGATACTCTAAATGGATTGCAAATCTAGTGATAGTAAGAAAGAAAAATGGTGAGGTTAGATTATGTGTAGACTTCAGAAACCTAAACAGATGCTCTAAGAAAGACAACTATCCCCTACCTAAGATGGAACATTTGCTACAAAGGATTTCGTGGGCTAATGCCATGTCTTTCCTAGATGGTTTTTCCGGCTATAATCAGATTTATGTCCACCCTGATGACCAGGAGAAGACTACTTTTATTACTCCTTGGGGTACCTTTATGTACGCCAAGATGCCATTTAGATTAATGAATGTTGGGGCCACATTCCAAAGGGCCATGGACATAGATTTTGTGGGAGAAAAGGACAAGTTTGTCCTCATATATCTTGATGACATCACAGCAATCATGAGGAGCATCTAAAGCATTTGAAAAGAGTGTTCTTGAAATGCAGGCAGTTCAGAATCTCATTGAATCCCAAAAATTCCCAGTTTTCTCTCAGGAAAGGTAAGCTCTTAGGCCACATCGTCTCAGCAGAAGGTGTAAAGATTGATTCAGCTCGAGTAGAGGCAATTCAAAGGTTTTCCTTGCCAAGATCAAAAACAGATATTCAATAGATGCTCGATAAGATAAATTTTGTTAGAAGATTTGTGCCAAACTTTGTTGAATTAGTTAAACACATAACATGTATGCTGAAAAAGGGGTCTGACATAAAATGGACAGAAAACACAAGGAAATCATTTCAGGATATCAAGCGAGCTATCATGGAATCCCCAACTTTGATCAACCTGGATTACAGTAAGATTTTCTATATTTTTCCTTTGCTTCTTACGACACAGTGGCAGCAGTTCTACTACAGAAAGATGATGACAATTTGGATCATCCTGTGGCTTTCTTCAGCAAAACACTCAGAGACACTGAACTAAGGTATGATCCTATTGAGAAACAAGCCTCTGCTCTCATAAAATCTTTAAAATCCTTTAGAATTTATATTCTTCACTCAAAGGTCATCGCATATGTCCCTTCATCCTCTGTGAAAGATGTTTTGACTCATCCTGATATTGACGGAAAGAGAGCTAGATGGATTGCAAAGTTGATTGATTTCAACATTGAAGTAAAGCCCACCAAATTGGTGAAAGTTTAGGGCCTTGCTAAGCTCTTAACAAAGGAAAATCATGAGCTGCTAGACATTAATTTCATAGGAGAAAGTTCAGAAAATTTGCAGATGGAGTTGGCAGTGGATGGACAGCATAGCAGTCAACAAGTAGAAGACCACTTGTCTTCTTGTGAATGGTATTCAGGTATTATACATTTTTTGCAAAAGCTAGAAGTTCCTCCCGAACTTAGTATGACTCAAGCTCGAGCCCTTAAGCTCAGAGCTATCAAATTATGCATTTACAATAATCTATTATATTGGAAATACCTTGATGGTTTTCTCCTCATATGTTTAGACAAAGAAGAGTCAGTCGAAGTTACACATCAGTTTCATTCAAGTGTTTGTGGAGGTCATCATTACTGGAATACCAATGTCCATAAAATCCTAAGGGATGGATACTACTGGCCTTTCCTTTTCTCAGATGTGTGTGCCTTCATCAAGGCTTGTGACAAATGTCAAAGATTTACGGGAAAACAACAGCTAAAATATTTACCACTGAGACCTATAGTGGTGAATGGCCCTTTTCAGCAGTGGGGTTTAGATTTTATAGGTGAGATAAATCCTTCATCTAGTGGTCAGCATAAGTGGATATTAGTAGCCATAGATTATTTTACAAAGTGGATAGAGCCGATTCCCACCCGGAATGCCACTCACCAGGTGGTCATGAAGTTTCTTTAGGAAAATATTTTGAGCAGATTCGGTTGTCCCAAAAGGCTGGTAATAGATAATGCAGCGGCATTCAAAGCAGAGGCATTAGTAGAAATGTGTAAATCAATGGGCATCCAGTAGGATCATTCGACCCCCTACTACCCTCAAGGTAATGTCTTGGTTGAATCATCCAATAAGAGCTTAATCAAAATCATCAGAAAATTGTTGGAGGAAAACAAAAAGAATTGGGATTCCAAACTAAAATTTTCTCTGTGGGCAGATAGAGTAACTATAAAAAAGTACATAGGAACTTCTCCATTCAAATTGGTCTATGGGACTGATGCTATTTTTCCTGTTCAGTTAGTTTTTCCAGTGGCTAGATTCTTTCAGGAAGAGAAAACCGAGTCAAATGATATGGTAAGAAGAATGCTTGATTTGGTGGAACTGCAGCAAGCTCGCGAACAGTTAGTGGACAAATCAGAGGCTCGCCAAAAGAAGATCAAAAATACTTTTGACAGAAAGGTGAAGGTGGAAAATTTTCAGATTGGTGACTGGGCTCTAAAATGGGATTCTCTTAGACAAGATAAAGGCAAGAATAACAAGTTCGATTATTTGTGGACAGGTCCTTTCATGATTACCCAAGTACAGAATAACAACACTTTCATGCTGCAGAATCTGGGAGGTGAAGAAATGTTCGGTGGCCTGATAAACGGGCGATTTTTAAAACTCTATTTTGTCTAAGGCTCTGAAGCCTAGACATTGTAATGTTAGTCTTAGTTTTTATTTTTGCACAATAACTCCAAGCCCAATGGAAACACAAGCAGATAGTTTTTTTTTATTTTCTTTTTCAGGAAAGGCATTGATTCTATGTTTCTTGAAACCTCACAGGGAAGCGTTCATCCCCAATAGGAGCCAGTGTTATCTCCTCAAATAAATTGGTGAAATTTTTCTTTTTGAGGTGATAGGTTGTTGACTAAATTTTATTCCTAAATTTTTGTAAGTAGGTTAGAGAGTCTGTATTCTGTAAATAAGCCCAAAAGAAATTTTGGATTTAGTTTGGTCAAGCAAAAGTCAGAATCTCAGGTTTCGGTGGTTTAGGTGAGCTTGAAATGCGCTCACTAACCACCGAAAGCCTTTGTTCCCGAAAATTAAGAGGTCAAAGCAAGAATGCGGTTAACCACCGAAAGCATTTCAATGGTAAAAATGGAAATCCCGTGCTTTCGCACGAGCCAGCTGTCAAGTTGGCGCAATGATGAAACCTAACCGCCAAAAGCTCGTCAAGTTGGAAGGTATGCACGTTCTAATGGTGTCTATCCGAAAATCTGAAGCTCCTATTGTCCTTTCGACCAAAATTGTCTTTTCAAAATCTAGACATGGCGGTATCACTGAAATTCATGCATGATGGTCACGAAGCCTCCCTCCATTTCCAGTCGCAAGTACATGATCTATCATGATCCCGTTAATCCCTCATTAAATCCTCATTCATTATCATTTTGAATTTCAGAGATTACTTAGATAATCGCGAGTTTGCAATTTCATCAATTGAATGTATTTCCAGAGATCCTAATCCTGTTTCCCCTGGTGATTGTCAAAGAACCATTAGAGTCCAGTGCTCACTCAGGAGTCAATTAAGCCAGGGTGACTTATCAGGTATAGTGAACATTGACCAATGCCAAAAGCAGGGCCATTGTTGAGGTCTGAGGTGGATGGGGTTTGGTACTTGGAGGCTCACCTAGAGGTAGTAGAGTTTTTCAAACAAGCAGGGGTATTCACATACTATGAAAAACTAACCAGTTTTCATCAACAAGTAGCTGAATCTTTTGCAATTGCATATGATGGAAGGTCTGCCAAAATAGGGAAAGAAGAGTTTATCATAGATGAGGCTTCTATAGCAGAGTTTACATGTATTCCATGGACAGGAGGTTGTTGGTTTAAATCTACAATGCCATCCAACGTTGAATTTAGATCATATCTTTTACCCATTCACAAATATCTGATCTGGAAAAAGGATATCCCTATGTCCTTCTTGCAATGACAGTGGAAATCTTTGTTAAAAGCAATATTTGTGTATATTACTTGTGAAGGATGGTATAACAGAGTGATGTTCTATCACTTTAAACTTCTTAACCATTTTACAGGTAGAGAACCAATAAATCTACCTTTCTATTTTCAAAGGACTCTTACTAAAATGGCCAGACAAGTTAAAGCCAAGCCTACTAAGGTTGCTAGCAGACTATCTCACCAAAGGCTTATTACTCTTCTTGTCAAGGAAGCTCTACAGAGGAAACAAGTTGATTTGGGTTTCTTTCTTTTCTGGAATGAATTCCAAACAGAGAAGCCACCAGAAGCTGAAACTAAGAAGACCAGTGGCAAAAAGACTGTTACTCCCAAAAGAAGTCATAAGAAAAGGAAAGGTATCTCACCACCAAGAGGTCCCATAAAATCATCCTCTGGCAAGAAGAAAGGAATCAAAAGAAAATTGCAGTTTGAAGGTGAGTAGTCCAAGGAGCTACAGGAAACAACCCTTTAAACCTACCTTACAACGATTCAGAAACAGAACAAGAATTGGATGCGACATGGGATAATGTACAGGCTGAACAAGGTGCAGACTATTGTTCCAATTTACCTTCACCAACTCCTCCAGAGGCACACAGTCCACCAGTGGCAGAAGCCTCTTCAAGTAAGCCTAGAACAGCTAGATCACGAAAAATCAACAAACTCTTGCAATAGGTCTATGAAATGGAAGTCCTAGAAAGGGTGATTAAAAAAGCTAATACAGACCTGAATGACAGAAATGTAGAGTTGTTCAAAATAAACCAAACCCTCAAAGAGAAGCATGACAAGATTAAAGACAAAATCAGGGTATTGATCAGGGAAAACATGAAGCTGTATAGACAGCTGAGGATTCTGAGGTTGAAGTTAAAGGAGTTTCAATCACCAGCGTAGGAGCAAACTAGATTAGAAACTCTGGCTAACTTAGCTACGACCATGGTAGACACACCAGAGCCTTCCACACAACCAACAGAAGTTCGCAGATCTGCACGAACAAGGGTTGCCTCATCCAAGAAACCTTGAACATCAAAAAGGGATCCAAGGTAAGCATTTTTGCAATTTTGAAGTTTTCTCAAAACTGAAGTTTCGGTGGTTTAGGCAAACAGGATGACTGTTCATTAACCACTGAAAAACAAGACTTTCAGTAGATAATTCGCTCAGGAGATTTCTAAGTTAACCACCGAAAGCCTGTCATTTCCAGAATGATCAAGTTTTTACACAGATCGAAGTTTTTTTAGCTGGAAAGGTTTGAAACCTCTTCGAATGAACATTTGATGAATTGTCAAGACAAATCCAATAGCTATTTTTGATAGATTATGGAAAGAGGAGGTGTTTCAAAGGTTTTTGGTATCTTTGACAAAGACAGAAAATCAGGACACTTTCTCACATCAATAGATTTGAATTTGTCTCTCTTGGAGAGTCATCAGTCAGCCTTGGGAGGCTATCCTTCACTACACCAGCACTCAACAAGAGAGGAAGACCATGAAATTTGGGATTGACCCCATTTTTGGGGATCATTCCACATCTTGTGCAACTAAATTTTGATTTACTATATTTAGCTTATTTGATCCATGTTTTCAGGATCTCAGAACTTCTTTGTAAAGCTATAAAGCTAAGGGTAGAATATGAACCAAGGGTTCGACTTTGGAGACTTTTTTCATATTATGTAACTCAAAACTTCTCATTTTCATATGGAGTAATACAAGCTTCTTTTGCCATAACTTGTTCAGATTTCATCTTCTTGTCTATTCTATACTTGCACCTGGATATTATATTCATGTTGTTATGCTTGTTTATGCCCAATAACTGTCATCTTATCACTGCATTCATAAGTTTAATTTTGCAAGTATTCCTGTGATTATTGTAATTGGCCATTCATATATGCTTTATATGTGATTCTGCTGATATAATAGTTATTTCTTCATTCATCCCCTTATTTGCAAACTCTCTGAACATTTGTGGTTGAAAGCCTTGTCCATCTAAATGTGTTTATGCATGATTTGAGTGAGAAGTGATTCAGTCCTCCGAATTGATCCAAACCCATACTTTTTATTGAGAAAATAGTTACCAAAAGATTAAGTTACCAGGCATCTCTAACTTACAGCCTAGGAGAGTTTCCTAGAGTGATAACAAAATCCACAAGAAAACTGAGTCAAAACTACAAGATCCATCTCAAAACAACTTCTTGGATTAGTCCATTAGGTGAAAAAATAGCATGAAACTATATAAAGTGGGTAAACATAGATCATAAATAGTAATAAAATAAAAAAATACTCTATCATTTTGATTTTTACCCAAATAGTGCAATTTGGACCAAAATACCTCCAAGATTCAAATGGTGATTGCAGGAGCATCAGGCAACGAAATCCCGAACTGTCTGGATCATGTAACTCTTCATCTTATCTTCTTCAAATTCAGTGGATTACATTTTTGAATTAGTTTCCAATTTTTAGTTTTTGAGGGCGTAAATTAGGATTTTTGGTATACACGGGTTTCCTTTGTTTAGGTCACATGTACGATGAGGTATAAGCTCCTGTGTGAACCACAGGGAGCGTGTATTAATCCCTACATGCGACTGTGTGAAAATAAATCTGCATACAAGTACACAAATGGCCAAAAAAGAGGGTTTTAACTCAAAATTTGATTTGTCTTTTGCAGAATGATCCTGGAATGGAGAGAGCGATAGCATGAGGAGGTGGATGCAGCTATTGATGGAGATCTAGTGGCTCAAGCAGCTTTAAAAAGATGTGTCTTGTACAAATTTTGGGTTCTCAAAGGAATGAGGGCCCAGGTGAGGTTATTGGAGATGTTGGTGGGTTACTGGGATCCTGATAGCAAAAGATTTATCGTCAATGGAAAACCACTAAGAATTGAAGTAGAGGACGTCTACTTCTTGACTGGTCTATCATTTCAAGGGGAGGTTTTGAACCTCATTTCATGTGGAGCAGGGAGTGGGATGAAGATCAAGGAGTATATTGATTCCCACTGTGTAGAAGGGACTCCCAAAGTGGGGATCCAAGTCCCCATCTAGGCAATAAGTAACCTCAGTTTGAATATCATAGTGCTCGTGCTTACCACGATCATAGGTTCAGCCTCATTGCATCAAGCATCGAGACCGCTTATGTTTTACATAACAGAGTGTGCTAGACCCACTGACTATGACTCCTGTAACTCACTATTGACCAATATGAAAGGTCAGTTGACAGAGTGCAAACAAGGGAGTAAGCAAAACTTTGGGTTTTCCTCTATTCTTTGTAGCTTCTTTTTTGAGCAGGTTCCAAGTCTGGGACCTAGAGTGGAGTTCCTTCCTAGAGGACCATGCGATCCAACCATGGTATGGTGGATCAAGGTGATGAGACGACAGGGGGGAGGTAGGGTGTCAACACCATACAACGATGATTTTTTCTTATGGTGGCGGTGGAAAATCATTGCTCTAGATGACTATCCCTATGTGAGGATTGATTTCAGAGGAGATCCAGATATGCCACTTCCACCAGGGGCCACCTATAGTGATATAGGTAACAAATTTTTAAATATTTCATTTTTCCGTATTTTTGTATTTATGGAACAAAAATATTTTTTGTATGGTGTTTGAGTATTAACTAGACACTTGTGTAATCACATACGTGGGTCCCCAACGACTAGATGGATTCCTACGACATAGATGGAGGAACCAGGGAGATGAGGTGGGGGGAGGATAAGTGGAGAGAGTCCTACAAAACGTTCAGGGCAACCTGTCTCGTTTGACACAGAGGATCCCTATGGTTCAGGTAGAGGATCCACCCGAAGCCATGTAGCGACAGGTGGTTGGTGTACCTAGAGCATGGGCACGACTCTTCTGATGTCTCACAAACTCCGTTTTTCTACCATGACACACATACGGTGCCACAGGCATAGATGTCATGGGATATGTATACCAGTTGTATATGTGTATTGAGGGTTTTAGCCCCAATTTTGTAATATAAACACCATATTTTGAAATATATATAAATGGATCTTCGACTTTACTTGTATTTTACAATGCATACACTGATGTGATGGTTTTCTTTTCCTTATTAATGTGACAAATGCCAATCTAAAACATAATTAGCATAGGCATCAAATACATTATTAGAACTCCTAGGAATGTGATAATATGTAATAAAATCAAATTGTCATTCTAAAAGACGTACTCGTAGGAATCGATGGAGTAAAGTAGGATCATGCACGCGGTAATGGTCATTCAATTGACATACTACTAACTGGGAATCCAGGCAAACTTATAAAGAGAGAATACCATGCAAGATAGCATCGCGCAAAAGTTATATGACGACGCTATATTCGGCCACATTATTCATGGTTGGCCCTAGGCATACGCCACCTGAAGAAACTAGCAGACCCTCAGGTGAGTAAACCACCCAAGCGGAGGAAGCCAAGTTTTGTGTATGGCGACTGGCCCCATCTGCGAATCCTAGGTAGACCGCAGACTCCGTTGACATCTGCCAACAAAGGGAAAAATCGATAAGCAAGCTAAAGACAAAAGAAAAGGAGAAAATATATGTATATACAATAAATTTGCATCAGTATACAAAGTGTTCCACCCAATCCCAGGGATCAAGCATAGTACCTTTTCAAGTAGAGCCCATTTCTGGGCTCAGCCAAATTATTCCCTTCATAATCTTCTAATTCGTAGGCTCATTTTTCTAGGACAAGTCACATAATGTAAGGACTGTGCCAAATGGGTTTAAACTTGCCTTCCCCTAGCAGTTCTTTGTCTTGATCATACAAGAGGACCAAGTCACCCTTAGCACACAACCGGGGACAAAAATACTTGTCATACTGAACCTTGACACGTTTCTTGTTTGCCTCGATAGTCGTAAAGGCATCTCGACGATGCTCGTCAAGACTCACTAGGTGCACAAGGCATCGCTCTAAATTTGAAGTGTCAGGTAGGATCTTGACTGGCAACTTGAGAGAAGGGATTTCGCATTCAATAGGAAGGATCGACTCCACACCATGGAATATATGAAAAGGGGAAAAACTAGTGGCAGTCTTAACTGAGTTTTGGTATGCCCAAAGCACGGGATATAACATGATTTTCCAATTGGACTCACTCCAACTCACAGTTTTTTGGAAAATGGTCTTGAGAGACTTGTTGATGGCCTCTACTTGCCCATTTTCCTGGGGGTAATGAGGGGATTAATGACCATGTCTAAACCCCAACTTAGATGCTAGTTCTACCATCATTTCATTCTGAAAGTGACTGTCGTGATCAGTGAAAATCTCACTCGGGATACCGAACCAGGCGATAATTTGGTTGAACATGAAGAAGGCTACAATATTCCCATCATATTTTACAGTAGGCATGGCCTCAGACCACTTGGTAAAGTAGTTGACGGCCACGATAATGTGTTGATGCCCTCCAGCCAAAGTTAGGCTGCAATCGACGAAATCTACCCCCCACTTGGTGAAGGGACTGACGATAATGACTGGGTGAAGAGGGGCTGGGTGAAAGTGCATAACCCAGTGAACACCTGGAAAGGGTGAAACTTCTTAAATTATTCGATAAAATCTTTAAAGATAGTGGGCCAGAAATAAACGGCTCACAGGATGTTTTGGGTTGTCGCAAGCTCGGATAAGTGACCACCACAAGCCCCTTTGTGGCAATTGTTTAGGAATGACTAGGCCTCCTCATGAGTTAAGCAATGATGCAAGATATTATCTACTCCTTGGAGATACAAAGTCTCGCCAATGATGGTATACTTTTGGGCTTGGTATTTAACACACCGTCGATCGTATCGCGAGAGATGATGAGAAAACTTCAAGGTTTGAAGATATAAAACAATGTCTCCATACCAGGGGTCGGACAACGAGACAAGGAAAATGTGTTCGTCCGCAAACGAGTCAACATGGATAACATCCTTGTCTAATTGTAGAAAATTGGATATTAACTCTACAAAAACTAGAGATTTCTTGGAATTGGCCGAAGCGAAGTTGAGATCAAATTCTTGTAAGATGACAATCCATTTATTATATTTCCCCTCAATGATACGTCTAGTAAGGACTTATTGAAACGGATTGACATCGGCAACGACCATAGTTTTTCAAAGTAATATATAATGATGTAAGTGTTGGACTGTGTGAATGGCAGCCAAAGCTATATTTTTTATGTGTGAGTAATTAAGCTCGGTACCAACTAAATTTCAAATGAGATAGTAAATGACGTGATCATGGAGCTAATCATCCTCCTAAACTAGAACCATACCAATCATCTCTTGCGACGCGGAAATATAAAACAAGTAATCTCTACTATAATCAGGAGACTTCAGTAGAGGGGCCGATACGAAGGCCTTCTTTAAAGCGTCAAAAGACTCCTAGGCTCGCTCATCCCAAATAAAAGTGGTGTCTTTCTTCAAGAGGCGCATGAAACCCTTAGTGATATTAGCATAATTCACTATGAACCAATGTAGAAAGTTATCTTTTCCCTGTAAACCTTGAAGTTGTCTAATTGTGTGCAGGGGAGGAAACTGAAGTATTGCCTCAACCTTAAGAGGATCTACCATGATCCCGGTCTCAGAAACAAAAAATCCTAAGAGACAACCAGACTTAACGCAAAAGATGCATTTATGAGGGTTTAACTATATTATATAGTAACGACATCTTTCAAAAACTAGCCGAAGGCGTATAACATGATCCACTCTCTTGCGAGAGTGAGCAAGAAGATCATCCATGTAGGCTTCAACTATGTTCTTGAGATCGTGAAAGGAGAAATTCATGGTGCGTTGGAAGGTTGCTCCGATGTTTTTAAGGCCGAAAGGCATTTTTTGGTATGCAAAAGTACCCCAAAGATATAGAAATTCCATTTTGTGTTGGTCCTTAGGTTTGATCTAGATTTGGTTATATCCTAAAAATCCGTCCATAAAAGAAAATATCTCACTTCTCACACACTCATCGAGAATCTGATGAATGAAGGGCATGTGAAAGTTCTCTTTAGGACAAGCCTTGTTCAGGTCGCGAAATTCCATACACACACGGATGGTTCCTTGATTTTTATTCACAAGAATGGGTTGGATACCCATTCAGTCAAGGGAATCAGGTAGAGGAAGCCAGTGCTAAGAAACTTCTCCACCTCTGCCTTAATAGCCGGGGCCTTCCTAGGATTCACAGCTCTAAGACATTGTCAAATAGGTTTAGCATCTGGGTAAGTTCTAATCTCATGTTAGACAATCCGAGGGTAGATCCCTGTCATCTCTTCATATGACCAAGCAAATACATCTCGAAATTATTTGAAGAGATTAGTGTAGATCAAAATTTCTTCTGGCAAACAATCTACACCTATATTTACATTTTCAATCTTGCCATGGGTACAAGAGATATATATCTAGACGATAAGAGAAATACTCACCATATTTCCTTTAGCATAAATTTCGTGTGTATCAAGTGGAACTACGAAGTGACTGACTATATCACTCAGGGTAGATCGAAAATCATCTTGCTCGATTCTTTCAAGACTTGGGAGAAAATAGGATTGATGATGCATATCATCCCAAGGTCTCTTGAAACCATTCATGGCTTCGAGGATGGCTTCATCAGAAGGAAAAGTATCATCTAAGAAATCATGTGAACAAGACAACGAGCTGGCCCATACATGCCTAAGAATAGGATCCCCCTCGTCTGTCTGTGAGGTAACAGGATCAGGATCAGCGGAAGAGTCAAGAAGAACTTGATACACAATCTCTATTATCGATAGTGGCATAGCCATGCTAGCATGCGATTGACCTTCATGTGACGAAGTAGGAGAAGGTAGGGTACATGGATCACTAAGATAGGAAGTGTGAAAAGGAATGGATATCCCTACTGAACCAGGCCTACTAGACATAGCATAAACATGGTGAATCGGTGTCGAGAAGTAGAAAGTACCCATGAGGGAAAAATACATTCTGACAATGATGTTCTCGGTTGCCAGCTGAGAATTGTCGATTACAGGGATCGACGGTCCAACAGATGCATTAGAACTAGAGTACGCAAAGGATAATTGGTTGATAGTCACGATCACCCCTTGATGAGGAAAACAAAGTGTATTGAAGACAGACGATATGAAAATGACCATAGCATAGGTCCAATTGTGACCTAGTAATAGGTGTAATCAAGAGGCGCATCAACTACCTCTACTTCCACCTCTACCGTCTTCCCACCTAACTGGATCAGAAAGGCAGGGAGAATACTGTGAGGGTGGAAGGAATGACTGTTAAATGAAGTCAACATGTTCGACGACTTGGAAAGGGTCAGATAACCAATAGCTTTCTAACAAACCAGGGACATCATGTAGGGGTTTGGCCGACATCGCACAAGGGGTTTGGCTCAGATCCTCAACAATAGAGTAGTTCCCAGTGGCTCCATCATTAGGTTTGTGGGTAGAGTGTTTAAGTACTCCTTTCAGAATACAAGGTGGTGGCTTTGGTTTCTCAATCTATAAGTTCGTCTTCAGAGGGGGAGAAGGAGCTTCTAGACTGGTAATAGATTTTGAAGATCTATAATCTCGAGAGAGGGTGGCTACATCTATTTTTACGTTGACCATATTGATACAAACATGGTCTCCATCTTGCGACGGTGGGTTTTAACTTCCACCGGGTGCATTTCTGGAGTTCAAAGAGCTTGAGGATAAGTGTTGGTTGTGTGGGAATGGATTCGTCAGCACAACAGGTGGTAGATTTAAAATCCTCATAGCCTCCACGAGTTTGGGGGATAAATGTGTAAGGTGGTCATTGGTACAAAGTTTACAAGGAAAATTCACCTTACGTTTCTCTTTCTTTCCCTCTCCATCATTATCATTCTTATTCCCATTATTATCTTTGTCCTTGGGTTTGTTACCATTATTTCCACCCTTGCGATTATTTCAACCTTTCCTTTTATTCCCATCTAGTTGTTGGTCACCATTTGGGTTTTTCGATGATTGCACGAAATATACATCCATCGACTAGGTGGGTTTGGAGGGCACAGGTGAAGTTGGTCCTCCGGAAAACTTCATCGTCGATTATGCGGAATTTGAATCAGTGGAACCTACAATTCCATCTTCATGAGGTCCAAGGTTTTTCCTAGGATCATAATTTGACCGCGGTGCTTCTCGAAGAAGGTGACATAACATCTCAGACTGAGCATATATTAAATCTAACTACTAGGTTCTAAATATAGATTCTTCTTCATTGGAGACCTCGGAAGTAGCAATATCCTTCGAGATAGGAGGGTGAAAATACTTTAGGAACCATTCTAGAAGAAAGGACGAGGGTATAGGAGTCTTAATCAACCACCTCTATCTACGCCAGTCCTGGATATGATCCGAGGTGTGAGTGGCGGTTTCCTTGTGTAAAGTTGACAAAGGTTCAAGGCCAGCATCATAACGAATGGGAAATTGAAAGTGTTTGAGAAAGGCCACCACCAACTGATTAAATGACCCATATATCCCCTAGGTATCTCAATGTACCATTGCAAAGCAACTCCAATGAGAGTGTGTTGAAACAATCATAATCTAATAGAATCATGGTTCAGGGAATTCGATGAGCACCAAAGGTGAAAGGTAGTAACGTGTTCACCAAGTTCCTCTCCATTCTTACCTTCAAACTTTGGAATGTCTGAAGGAAGTTTGGTGGGGATGGGGGGGCATGTGGGAACATGACTCACTAGGTCATTCATTAACTTAGACAAGTTTGGCATATTGAGCATGGCCAGAAAAGGGAGACAGGGTTTCGACATCTGGCCCCAACCTCCTGCGAAATATTGTGTGTTGGGAACTGCATTCCACCCAGGATTCTGGTAAGAACCAAATCCTTGTCCAGAATTATAAGGCCCTTCTCCGGGCTTACTCGTATAAGGTGGGTTAGGCATCATTCTAGCAGGAATGTTTTGAGAAGGATTATGAAAATTTCCCTCAGCTGGATTGGATCCAGGTTGGGGGTTTCCGAAAGTGTAAGACTGACCTCATCTAGGTGGGAACCCGGAGGATTGAAGTGGATTCGTCATGCCAAAAGTAGTGGTCAGAATCGACACTGAGGAGGAAGGGATATATGGCAGAACGTGTCCGCCAGCTGATTTGTTCCATCCAGCCGTAGAAGGGTTAGACACAGGGTTAAGCACAGGGAAACTTCCTACATTAGGATTCATTTGGGGGATATGAGAACCACCAAACAGAAAAGGAGTGTAAGGAGGTGTAGTGCCCCCAAGTCCAAAACTAGTATTAGAACCAACAGCTAGGATGGAAGTCAAAAACTGCGAAGTGAAGTTAGGCATACCATAAGAAAATGGACTAGAATCCATAGGGATGGACTGGACATTGTAACTCAATGAGTGACCAAAACCCCCAAAAGGGTTTGAGTCCAGAGATCAAGCATTAACTACATGCCGAGCCATAGTACCAGTATAAGCCTCTGGTACTGCAACTACAGCAGCTACAAGAGTCAAAGGGGTGACATTAACTATAGTGGGTATGGGAGTCGAAGAACTCCCAGTATTTTAAAGACTAGACTCAGTACTCATCCTTGTGGGACCACAAGTCTGAAAAGTGGAAGTGTTTGTAGCACGCCTAATAAATCTACACCTTTTAGAAGGCAAGAACTCGAAAACTAGTGGTAACTGTAACAACCGACGAGACCGGTGAGGAAGCTGGTCTGACTCCACGAAGACTTATGATTCTATAAAATAAAAAATATGCGAAGGCCAACTAGTAGTCAAAGAGCATACCAAAAATTCGAATGACCAATATGCATGCAAACAGGCTAAAGTGGTTGAGTGGCCTCCCTCGCTAAAGAAGGTATGCCTCATCCAAGAGGGAATTGATACTCTCCGCTAAAGTTTGAAGGTAACAGAATCAATTATAGGGGCCCTCGTGGGATTAACAACCAGTCGATCAGATCCCCTCGAAGAGGTAATCCTCCATAAAGGGTGTGTGTTGTCCGACCCCTATCTGACCCAGGGTATAAGTAGAATAACCCCTGTAAGTAACCTATGAGATACCTAAGTCAAGCAACTAATAAATCATTTTATAATCTATGCACAAGCGAGCAATCGTAAGTCCAAATCACTATATGGGCAGGGTGGAAAAGCCTGAAACCTTGAAAGTACCACCTCTCGGGGAGGTATGGGCACCAGTAAGATCCCCAAATATGAATAAATCCACAGAAATATCTTTGACGCTAGGTGAGTATCCAGGGGTTATCCCTTCAACTAATTTCGCATGACCTTGTGATCACAAATGAAAAACAATGATAAAGACTATGCCCAAAAATTCAACTCCAAACAGGTTTCTTGTCAACTCAGAGAAGTTTAACAGTCACTACAGAGACCTAAGAAGGCTCAACAATCATCAAATCCCACCCAACAGTCACTAAACCAAGAAAACAAGTAATGGAAAGTGGTATATGCGATTGTTTAGGGGAAAAGTGCATATATACACATCTTGCAGTGAGACAAGATGCATGTATACGCGAATGTCGAGGAAAAAGGATCTTACAGGCTTGAAAACAAGGCCATGTAAGGGCACAAAGGCTAAAAACTTAGACCCAGAGTGAACAAAATCTGTCAAAAAAGGATACGACAAGAAACACAAAGGAAAAAGAGAAATTCAAGAAGAAAAAGTACTTCAACCCTTAGAAGGAAGATCTCTCCCCAGTGGAGTCGCCAATCCTGTTATGAGGGTAAAACTCTCTATGGTGAAGGGTAAACCACAACAGACAAGTATGACTACATAAGTCAACTCAATTTCATTATATGCTATACAAACTAATGTGCTAGATAAGAAAGAGGCCTACCTCGATCCAACGTTTGATGATGTTCCATTGTTGATCACTTCAACTGAAAGATTTATACCTACAACAAGTTCTCAACAAACAAACAGAGAAAGTATGTAGTGATACTATAAAGAGGTTATCACATTAGATAACATAATCCATTAATAAACATTACAAACATGCCCATGGATAATAATCATATATTTGCACAATATCAATAGGACGGGAAAGGAGTATTTCTATTAATAATTAATCAGCAGAAGTGACAACATTACAGACTTCTGTGTCGACACGAGTCTAAACCAAGAAACCAAGTTCCTTCCAAATGGGCCTCCACCACCTCAATCCTCCACCAAAGGCAAGCTCATAGAAGGATACAATGAGGTTCTCTTAGAAATAGGGAAAGAGCTTGGGGGTTGAACACTATGTTTAGACTTGAGGGACAAAGCGATGCAGACACAATATGAAGTAATTTCTCCGTAGTAACTCTGCTCTCAAAGTTGAATGATTTCTTATTTTTTACATAGCTCAGAATTGTGCTCTTATAGCCTTCAAAATTCAACTGAAGGGCCGAATCAGGACGTTTCCATTATATGGAAGGACAAGGATCAGAGATCTCCTATCGTGATATGGAAACCCAACTCCATTTTTGTATTTTCTAGCACAAATCGCGATGTATGTGGGCTGTAGTGGAGTAACCTATGTATACGCTTGTTGTACAGCTGATAGGGTGCGTATATGTGGAAAAATGTGTATTTTTAGCTCTGGATTCATCAAAAAGGGGTGATAAACCTGCATAGGGAAATGGAAAAGGCCCTCTATGAAAGATAGCAATGGTTAGGCAAATATTTCTATACTAGTCTTGTCATCCAGTGATGATGAGGGTGATTGATTGACCAGGTAACATGCAATACCCACGGCCTCTACCCATAATTCTTTTCCTAACCCGATGCCACTGAGCATGCATGTTGATTTTTCCATCAACATCATGTTAGTCTTTTCTGCAACTCCATTTTGTTGAGGTGTATATGGAGTAGTCTTCTACCTTTATATACCATACTTCTTACATAATTATTTGAATTCATTTTCGTAGAACTCTCCACCATTATGCATCCTCAACACCTTAATTATTTTCTATGTTTGATTCTCCACAAGAGACTTAAACTCTTTAAATGATAGTTGTGGATCCTTCTTATCTTTCTGATCCAAAGGTATTTTTTCAATTGTGCTTGGCGCTCATTTCATGATGAGGGTGTGTGGAGGGGGGATTTCCCCTCCATATATGTCACCGAGGGGGTCCAGGAGGAGGTGACAATAAATTGTCTTGTAGAGTACATTGCCCTGTAAAATATTGTAATTTCGTGGTCAAACTGAACTGTTCATGATTAGGTTGCAGATCCAACACTAGAAATTATATTAGGTTTTTCTTCCCTAGAAGGAAACCCTATTTAATGTATGAGGGAATTTTATTGTGGTTGTGTATGTGAATGCATATTTTATTCTGAGAGATGAGACTGTGAGAAAATAAGAGGAAGTTACAATAGGTATGTTGTAGGTTGTATCCCTTCATTTGCTAGATAATGATAAAGTAAGGACTGTCATTTTATCTGGTGGAAGTAGCCAACATTGGGTAAACCACGTATATCTATGTCTTTATTGTATTTTGTATCTTCTATGGTTTATTCCCTCATTTGTTTGATTTTATTTCTTTGTGATCCCCTTTTTCTAACAATTGGTATCATAGTGAAAGGTAACGCATAGGAAAAGAGGGTTCCTGGTTCGAGTGGGAGAAATGGAAGAATATGGAAAGTTTAGGGTCAAGAAATTTAACAGTCCAAACTACTAGTTATGGAAGATGCAAATGGAAGACTATCTATATCAAAAGGGTCTTTTCCTACCATTAGGAAGAAAAGCAAAGTAATCGGCGAGTATGAAGGATGAAAAATGGGGGATTCTTGACAAAATGGCACTAGGAACGATACAGTTGTTCCTGGAAGTGTCAATGGACTTCAACATTTCAAAATAAAAGACAACATAGGATATAATGAAGGCATTGGATAAACTATATGAAAAACCCTTGGCCTCGAACAAGATATTTTTAATGAAGCGATTATTTACTATGAATATGTCAAAAGGTGGGTCTGTTGTCGATCATTTAAATGAATTTAATATGGTTACTAATCAGCTAATTTTTGTAGGAGTGAATTTGATGATGAGTTTAGGGCTCTTCTAATATTTTTTTCATTTATAGAAAGCTAGAACAACTTGGTCATGGTTGTAATTAACTCTGTCTCCAGTTTAAACACTATGAAATTTGATGATGTGTAAGAGAGGGTTTATTACCAATTCATACCTCATGTGAAATCTTGTCATCCAGTGATGATGAGGGTGATTGATTGATGAGGTAACATGAGTAACTACTGCCTCTACCTAGAATTCATGTCCTAACTTAACACCACTTTGCATGCACCTTGATTTTTCCATCAACGTCATGTTCATCCTTTCTACAACTCCATTTTGTTGAGGTGTATATGGAGTAGTATTTTTCCTTTCTATGCCTCATGTGAATTCTTGTCATCCAGTGATGATGAGGATGATCGATTGACCAGGTAACATGCAGTACCTACTGCCTCTACCTAGAATTCATGTCCTAACCTGACACCACTGAGCATGCACTTTGCTTTTTCCATCAACATCATGTTCATCCTTTCTGCAAATCCATTCTATTGAGGTGCATATGGAGTAGTATTTTTCCTTTATATACCACACTTCTTACATAATTATTCGAATAAATCTCCACCATTATCCATTCTCAACTCCTTAATTATTTTCATTGTTTGATTCTCCATAAGAGCCTTAAACTCTTTAAATGTTAGTTGTGGAGCCTAATTATCTTCCTGATTTAGAGGTCTTGTTTAAACTGTGTTTGGATCCCATTTCCTGATCAGGGTGTGTGAGGGGGGGGAATTTCTGCCCCACATTTGTGGCCAAGGGGGTCTAGGGGGCGGCGACAAATTGTCCTGTAGAATAATTTTCCTTGTAAAATATTGTACTTTCATAATCAATCTGAATTGTTCATCATTAGGTTACATATCCGATGGTAGAAATTATGTTATTGTATTTTTCCCTAGAAGGAAACCCTCTTGTATGTATGAGGGAATTGTATTGTGGTTGTATATGTGAGTGAATATTGTATTATAAGAGATGAGATTGAGAGAAAATAAGAGAAAGTTATAGCGGGTATGTTGTAGGTTGTAGGTTGTAGGTTGGTATGAAGGATGAGAAATGGGAGGTTCTTGACAAAAAGGCATTAAGAATGATATAATTGTGCCTGGTAGTGTCAATGGCCTTCAAAATTTCAAAAGAAAAGACAACAAAGGATATGATGAAGGAATTGGATAAACTATATGAAAAACACTCAACCTCCAACAAGGTATTTCTAATGGAGCAATTATTTAATATGAAGATGTCAAAAGGTGGGTCTTTTGTTGATCATTTAAAGGAATTTAATATGGTTACTAATCAACTAAGTTATGTAGGACTGCAATTTGATGATGAGGTTAGGGATCTTCTAATTTTGTGCTCTTTTCCAGAAAGTTGGAATGACTTGGTCATGGTTGTAAGTAACTATGTATCTAGTTCAAATACTCTAAAATTTGATGATGTTGTTGGTGTTATCCTTAGCGAGTAAATGCGATGGAAAATAACAGGTGAGACATCAATTAATTTTTTGACCTTGGAGAAAGGGGGAAGACAAAGGGAAATGGGAAATAACCTAGGGAACCATGGGAAGTTTATGAATGGAATATCCAAATCCAAAATAGAAAATATCGAATGTTGGAATTGTGGGAAGAAAGGACATCTGAAGAAACACTACAAATATCCAAAGAAACAAGGAGATGGACAACAAGAGAAAAATAAGGAAGAAAATGTAGCAGGTGATGTGTTACAATATGATTTGATTGTTTCTTTAGATAATATTACTCATTATTGGGTATTAGATTTAGTGGATTCATTTCATGCCACATCCCATAGGAAAAAAAATTAATATTATGTTCAAGGTGATTTTGGTTATTATGAACGATGCGAAATTGTTGGAATGGGTAAGGTACAAATAAAGTTAAAGAATGGAAACCAATTGTTACTGAAAGAGGTTAGACATGTTCCATATTTGAGAAAAAATCTAATTTCAATAGGGCAGTTGGGAAGTGAAGGTTGTATATCTACATTTATAGAAAATGTGTGGAAGGTCACTAAAGGATCACTCGTAATAACAAAATAATAGAAGGTAGGTACATTATATTCATGTACTAGTAATGTTCACTCTTCTATCTCTTTAGATTCTACATGAGTGGATAAAACAATGTGGAATTGTAGGCTTAGTCGCATGAGTGAGAAGGGGATGTAGATACTTCAAAAAAGGAATTTGTTTCCAAATCTTAAACAAGTTGATTTGGATTTCTGTGAGCATTATGTTTATGGAAAACATAAGAGAGTCATATTTCTCGGAGTTGGAAAGGAAAAGAAGAGTGAAAAGTTATATTTTGTGTATACATATGTATGGGGACCAAATCATGCATCATCTCTTGGTGGGTCTCATTATTATGTTACTTTTATTGATGATGCAACTAGGAAAACTTAGGTTTATTACATCCAACAAAAAACTGATGTTTTTGACACGTTTAAGAAATGGAAAGATTTGGTTGAAAATGAGACAGGAAAATTTTTGAAGTGTGTCAAATCAAATAATAGAGGTGAATACTGTAGCAGGGAGTTTGATAATTATTGTTCATAACATGGGATTCGTAGAGAGAAGACAGTTCCAAGATCACCACAAGAAAATGGTGTGTCAGAAAGGATGAACGAGACAATCATGGAATGTTCAAGGAGTATGGGATTGCATGTAGGGTTGCCCTTATAGTTTTGGGAAAATGTCGTAGACATAATATTTACTTAATAAACAGAGGGCCTTCAATCTCCTTGGATGGTGGAACTCTGGAGGAGTCATGGATAGGTAAAATTGTAAACTACTCATTTCTAAATACTTTTGGTTGTGAAACATTTGTCCATATTGATAAAGAAAATAGAACAAAGCTTGAGGAAAAATCCAAGAAGTGTACCTTTATTGGATACGATGTTAATGATTTTGGTTATCACTTATGGGATTATGAAAATCACAAAATCATCAGGAGTAGAGATGTGGTATTCAATGAAAAACTCAGGTACAAAGATCAGTCGCAGGGAAATAACAAGAAAAGGAAAACACATAATAGATAGTTCTTGATGAAATAAAAAAAATGAAATTTCAAAGGTACTAGAAAATCAAAATGTACAACAACATGAGCAACAAATACCTCAAACTCCTATAAGTGTTTTAAGAATATCTACGAGGTTAAGTATACCCCCTAAATGATACTCTCTTGTGTTGTATTATTTATTGTTGACTGATTATGGTGAACTAGAAAGTTATGAAGAGACAATGCAGGTAGACACTAAAAGTAAGTGGGAGAAAGGCATGAAATAAGAAATGGGATCCTTGGTAAATAACCAAACTTAGGACTTGGTTTAATTTCCTTCAGCAAAAAGAGCATTGCAGAATAAATGGGTTTACAAGGTGAAGGAAGAAGATGGAGGAAAAAAATGGTACAAGGCCAAACTTGTTGTAAAGAGGTTTGCATAGAAGAAAGGTATATATTTTTATGAAATATTTTCTCATGTTGTTAACATGACTTCAATTAGGACTATTTTAAGTCTTGTGGTGGTAGAATATTTTCATATTGAACAGTTAAATGTAAAAACAATTTTTCTCCATGGGGATTTGGAGAAAGAGATCTATATGCAACATCTATAGGGGTATGAGGTAAAATGGAAGGAGAAGTTGGTATGCAGGTTGAAGAAGAGCTTGTATGGCCTAAAGTGAGCTCCAAGGCAGTGGTATTTGAAATTTGACAAGTTTATGATAGAACAAGGTTATTGTAGATGTCATTTTGATCACTGTGTTTATTTTAAGAGGTTAGAAAATAGAAGCTATATTATATTTCTATTATATGTAGATAACATTCTTGTTGTAGGGTATAACATGCAAGATATGAATGTGCTCAAAATGAAATTAGCTAATTTATTTGCGTTGAAGGATTTGGGTGTTGAAACAAAAATCCTTGGTATGAGAATAACAAGAGATAAGAAAAATAACAAATTGACATTGTCTCTTGGGAGAGTACATAAAGAAGGTGTTGGAGAGGCTTAGAATGCAGAAAGAAAACCAGTTAGTACACCTTTGGCCACCTATTTAAAATTAACCAAGGAAATGTGTTCCGAGACACATGAGGAGATATAATGCATGTCTAAGGTCCCTTATTCATTAATAATTGACAGCTTGATGTTTGTGATGGTGTGCACAAGACCAGATATTGCACATGCAGTGGGAGTCGTGAGTATGTATTTGAACAATCTAGGTAAAAAACACAGGGATACAATAAAGTGGATTCTCAGGTATTTTAGAGGTACTACTACTAATGCATTATGTTTTGGAGGTTCAAACATTGTTCTATACATATATGTTGATTCTAATTTCAAACACTCTTCTATAGGGATATGTTGATTCATATATGGTGGGTGCTAAAGATAGAAGGAGGAGCACCACAAAGTATGTTTTTACTATAGGTGGAACAACAATAAGTTGGATAAATAAAAAATGCAAAAAGGTTGTTGTGTTTCAACAACGAAAGCAGAGTATGTTGTTGCTACAGAATCTAGTAAAGAGATGATTTGGTTACATAGGTTTGTGGAGGAATTGGAAAGCAATAGGAGAATAAAAAGTTTTAATGTGATATATAAAGTTCCATTCATATTGAAGATAACTCATCCTTCCATTATAATACTAAACATATACATCTCAGGTACCACTTCATATCATCTGTTTTGGAAGACGGACAATTAAATTTGGAAAAGACACATACAAGCCAGAATCCTATAGACATGTTAACAAAGGTAGTAACCAAGGAGAAACTGAGTTCTTGTTCAATTTCAATTTACCTTCAATAATGAAGGTGAATATGACAAAATTTCTAGGTCCAAGGTGGATCATAGTCCAACAGGTACAATAGCAGTGGAGTTGATGTGATCATTCTCCAAGTGGGAGATTGTTGGTTGTGGATCCTGATTATCTTCTTGATTTAGAGGTCCTGTTTTGATCCCATTTCCTAACATGAGGATGTGGGGGGTGATTTTCCCCCACATATATCACCAGGGGGGTCCATAGGGGAGGCAACAGATTGTCTTGTAAAATAAATTTCCTTGTAAAATATTGTAATTTCATAGTCAATCTGAATTGTTCATCATTAGTTTGTAGATCTGATGGTAGAAGTTTTGTTAGCATTTTTTTCCATAGATGGAAAGTGTAGCATCCCCAAAAATAAATTATTTTTAAGTCTGAAATTGCTTGAGAAATTATTTCTTTTTTGGTAAATTAGAAATTGGAAAATTATTGCCATTTATGGAAATTCCAAATTTTGAATTTATTTAATTGTAATGATAATGATTGTTGGGAAGAGACCTGATTTGACCCAACTAACTATTTGACTATGACACTTGTATGGAAAAAAATATTTTATATTTATTTTTGAGGGACAAATGGAACAGCCAGGTTAAAATCAGTTGACCATGACTGCATGAGTGGGGAACATATTGGAACTACCTCAGGGTTGAATGTTACAAGTGGAAAAGAAACTATTTGTCCATTAGCAGCCCCTGAAAATCAGGGATTTGGAAAGATGCTAAAATTCCCAAGGGGAAAAGATCTAGGCACAATTGCTTTTGAATATATAGCATATGGGAGGAGGCATGGCGCTGCCTAGTATGCTCAGGGGAAAAATGATCTCTTGTTGTTATGAACACTGTATTTTGATTGTGATGTAAGGAGGATTTTGTTAAAACTGAAGGACTATTGCTGAGGAGGAGTTATGGAGTTCGCCCTCATGGATTCATGGCCAGGCTAGGGGGTGAACGAGACAAGTAAATTGGATGTTCTGTTATAAGGTTGGTCGAAACTTGGTTGTTCCATTTGTTGTTCTAAAACTATTCAGATATTTCTATCTACTTTGTCTATGGTCAAATGTTATTTTAAGTACTAGTTGTTACAATGTATTTTCTTAAATATGGATGAATCGATCTATTTAGTAAATTATGATGGAATGGGATGAATTGTAGGATAAAATTCTTACAGTTTATTTATAGGCGTTGAATAAAGTTTTTGTATCTTGTATGGAAATAAAATTTAATTATGATATTATGTTAGGAGATATATCTGTGTTAAACAACATATCCTTTCATTTCTATTTTGAATTCCCTACTAGATATATGAATCATATGTATCTAAAGATATTCATTTCTGTAAGTAAAACTTTATACTGTGTAGGCACTAAAGGAAATTTTTGAAAGTAAAACTGAGACTTAAATTTCATATATAGCTACAGACTTATCTCTGTAGGTCACCCCTTTAATTCTGAACGAATTGGTCTATGGATTTATTATTGTGGGGATGAAGTAAATTTGGGACTGAGATATATGAAAATAGGTTCAGACATATCTTTGTAGGTTACATAAGAAAGACCGTAATAAACAATGGAAATACCTGACCACGCAAGTTCCAAACGAGACTTTATGATTTACCCATATGAACATTTAATTACATGTATGTATATATATACCATTGGTGTGCATGACGTTTCCTAACTTTGCTTACAGTTTAAGAAATTATACATACAAATTCCAACAATTAACACGGGAGACTTTGAACATACTTTTCACTATTTAAACTGTGTGGCCTTTTATATTCTAGTTATTCCCTTGTAAACCCCAAGAGGTTATCTAGGATATTTTTATATACAACATAATACAAATACTAATTAAAACAAATCACAGTAATGGAATGGAAGAAAGACAATGGTACTTCTCGTTAACAACAGATTTTAGAAGATATGTATGCCTACATGCTCATATCTAAATAGCCATAAACAGAACACCTGGAGCGATAAAAAACATCGTCAGGACCCATATCTAAAAACCTTAAAGTCCAAACTTTAAATTGAAACCCGAGTACCTTTCGCGAGTAGCGTGTGGTTTTGATCCATCGTGGCAACCATGTAAGCCCTGCAAGAAAGGCAAGACGAATTATTAGTTTTGGATAGTACTCAATCAAAATTTAGCATATGAGTTAAATCACATAAGATAGCGAAGATATCATCTGATGGTTTAATACTTATCTTGAAGTTATCACAATTCAAATCCCAGACGTAGTCGCGATCCTTTCGATTCCCAGAAGAGGGAGGAGTGAAGTTGAATAATCTGATGGGTACCCTCGTAGTAAAAACATGGTCCCATCATTAGTTGAAATAACCAATATAGAAAGGAAATTATATTAACTGTTTTCATAACTGTAAGATAGGTCAAACTCTTTAAAACAATTTAATCAACATCATATAGCATATGTTTATCATACAGAGTCACTCGTCGGAGAGTACACCAAATTATGATGATCGTAAGCACAAATTCACACAGAAAATCTTGATACAAAAACTTTAAGTTAATACGAAATTCTTCGTGAAGGAATTTTTAAACCAATACAGAATGCTTAAGTTTCTTTCCTGTATAAGTTAAAATATGTGACAAGCAATTTAGTGTTTTCGGCCGATAAGATTTATTGCATAGAACCCTTAGACCCGAGGCATTTTTCCTTCTCTGACCGCAAACGAAGTTACCGGATGTTAACTCATTGTTCCTCTTAACTTTATGATTTGTTGGCAGGATTACAAAGTTCCTTTAAATTATACCTAACAATAAGTAAGAAAAACCTAAGTTAGACATCCTTAAAGACCACAGGAAGTATCACTTAATCAGAACGAATGGACGTGATCGATCATGGATCTTTATATCCTAAATCTCCTTAGTCTTTAACATAAACCATAGATTAAGGAAGTCATAGGACAGGTGCTGAAAACAATTATGCTCGAAAAAACAAAGGACGCTGAGATGCACGATGGGTGAACCCTGTCACTATTATCGCACTATGTTATGAAAAAAAATGAGTCATGATAGACATTGAAGGACATAAGAAAAAAATCAAGAGAATCTCGGAAAGATTCAAATAGAGGTGTATTGTCCCATACAGTCTTTACGAATGATAATTTAATAAACTCAAAGAAAAACAAATTCAAACACCCAAGGCAATCTCGTGAAATAAGTAGACAATCCACATAGGGGATAGTAACTCATAATAAAGCAATGCAATCTTAGAGAACTAGAGATTGAACTTATGCTTTATTTATTGAAGGGTGTAACCACCTACAACAGATGACAAATAAAGCCAACACATAGTATTTTGTGATAAACCTATCTTGGTCAAAATTACAGAACCAACATCTTTGCGACCTTGACCCTTTTCAGTCCAAAACATTGTCTACGGTTTTCATAAGCATCATATCTATCATAGATTAATATCATAAAAGAGGCTAAGGGAGAAACCACAGAGGAGTCCTAAGCAGTATCAATGGTTAAAGAAGAACAAAGAAAAAAAAAACCCACCACTGAATGTCAATAAAACATCATGTTCAGGAACTCTGAAGGTAAACAAGATACATTACTAATATAGAGAGTNAAGCATCATATCTATCATAGATTAATATCATAAAAGAGGCTAAGGGAGAAACCACAGAGGAGTCCTAAGTAGTATCAATGGTTAAAGAAGAACAAAGAAAAAAAAAACCCACCACTGAATGTCAATAAAACATCATGTTCAGGAACTCTGAAGGTAAACAAGATACATTACTAATATAGAGAGTCGATTAACGACTGTCAAAGGATGTTTACCTTGCAAGGATTTCGACCAGTGCTCTTTGAATGTTCCACTTCACCATTTTAAGCTCCAGTTAACGAACTACGGCCTTGACATCAAGCCAAGTATTAATGGAGGTAGACTCATAGTGGTTGCTTACAAGCGGGGTGAGAAAGGTATGAACAAAATGATAGTGAATCCTCCAACGAGCCTAGTAATGGCGATGGGTAGGAAATTGTGTTGAGGGCCATGTGACCCTTGTGAGGTGGTGAGAGCACAGTGGGCATAAAGTCCGAGTGCTAGCCAAGGAGTACGCCATAGGATACTTCTTAAATGTCATGGGTATAGTCATTAAACTAGACAGCGATACCCTGCCACCTTATTTATTATCAAAGTTATGATGAAGGACAAGCATAGGCCAGTTAGGGTTTAGAACGTACATAGTTTTATTCTAGTTATACGATTTAGTTCTTACTTATACCCTCGATGCTAATTGGACCAAGTTAGTTACAATGTGATCGATCGATAGTAATACTGATGTAAATTACTCATAACCTTAATAACAAAAAATCGAGCTTGTTAAAGGGTTACATAATTACACTATGGGTTTGCGCGAATAGGATAGGAAACCTATAGTCTTTACAAACACTTTGTGTTATTATAATGAAAGGAACAAGGCAGGTATAAGCCTTAGGTAGTAGATTACATCTTCACTCTATTTCTAAGGTAGAGTTAACTTTTTCATGACAAGCATGTACACTTAGTTATGTGTATGTAACTTGCATCCTTGTCAAGAAGCGGTAGGATTAAGCTATGGATGTCAAGGAAGTAGTGGAACCTTTCTGAAATATAGTTATGATTGTTCAATGGTTTTCCTCTTTTAGACAAATGATAATTATAGTGACTGTATTTAAATATATATATATATTATTTATAAATTTTGGTAAACATTACATAAGGTATCACAGCCAAGGTTACACCACTTGGACCTTAAACAAGGCCAAACCATTTGCTTAGCACGTATTTTTTTTTTCATGTAAAACTAACAAAACCATTATGGTTACAAACATAAAACATTTTGTTCATGTTTTGATCATGGCATCACAGGATGAAGCAAAGATTAGACTCGAGGAGAATCTTGAGCAAAGGCCCCTCAAAGATCATAGGAAGAATAGTGACGGAAGCTCACATACCGAAGTTCTGGAAACTATGAGAAACATCATTGTGGAGCTGGAATTTTTCAAAGCAGACAATGAGAAACTGAAAAAGGCACAGCAGGAATAGCAAGAAATAAATGAAGTTCTACTACGAAGCATAGTGACAAAAAAGAGCCCAAAGGATGATAACCAGGAAGAAGAGGTCGGTAAAAGGGCCTCCAATAATTATGGCCCTAACGGGACAGCTCATCCAAAGGTACACCTTCAGTTGAAGATAATACAAAAATAGGAAGAAAAAGGAAACAGGTAGACCACCTTGAGGGAGAATTTAAGAAAATCAAACCATCTACCTTTGATGGGGAATCCAAAATAGGGGAGGAACATGAAGCATTGTTATTAGACATAAAGAAGTATTTCCAAATATATAACTATTCCAACAATATGAAGATCAAAATGACCATCTATAATCTGAAAGGAAAAGATAGCATATGGTGGCAGGACCTGAAGTTGGCCAAGGGCCTAAAGGAAAAACATATGGAATGGTCGAATTTTAAGTACTCTAAGAAACAGTATTTATCTGATAGTTACTATGAAATAAAAACTAAAGATTTTTATGAGCTATGACTCATTCAAATGGGTATGGATGACATAATAAACAAATTCCTCGAATTACTGAGATTCGTACCTTATATCCGAGAGGACAAAGTGAGAATCCAACGGTTCCTAAGATGTTTACCACAGTCCTATAAGGACAGAATCAAATTCGATAATCCCAAATACTTAAGTGAAGTTTTCAGGAAGGCCCACATGTGTTACGACAAATACAAATAGCGGTCATAATTTCCCAAGGCTTGGATATACAAGAAACAAGACCAAATGAATCAATGGAAGAAGGGATATCAGCCAACCCATTTTCATAACACAACAAAGAGTTTTCCAAGGAAATATTTTTATTCCAACAACCAGAACACCCAAGGAAGTGGTAAACCAGTTAATATGGGAACAAAGAAGTTTGCGGACAACCCCCGTGAACCGTTAAAATGCTGGAAATGTGGAGAACCTCACCTAAGGAGGAACGGTCCATGTTTGACTTCAGAATCTAGGACTATAGTTCACAAACTACAAGAAGCCTCTATAGTGGGAGATGTGGGAAGAAGCTTACATCAAATCAATGTAGTCATGGATGGTCGACAAGATGATCACAAATCCACTGTAGTGGAGATTCAAGGTAAGGTTAATAATACTCGTATTTATGTTTTAATCGATCCAGGAGCTATGTTGAGTTACATCACTCCCGGTGTAGTGGATTCAAATAAACTTAAAAAAACAAGACATACAAAATCTTGGCTAGTACAACTAGTAACAGGAACAAAAAGGAAAGTATCTGACTTTATTTCTGATTGTGAGTTTAGTTTAGGTGGTCAAAACATAAAGACAAATCTA
>ML782103.1:790364-803649 GCA_009831015.1 Picea engelmannii | reverse complement strand
TCTTTTAAGGCTTATTGGCTGAAATTAAGTGGTGCGCAACTCTTGGAGGAGGCTTCTTTTGGTGTATTTTTGCATTTTCATGGTGGAAAGTCTTCAACTAGGGTTTGTGGCTAGATTATTCTTGATGAAGTAAGTAGAAATCTCCATTCCTTCTTTATTTTGAATGGTTATGGTGCATTTACGTGTTCATTTCTAAGATTATGAAATTGCTAGCGTGAAACCCTATGAGAAAAGCACGTGTTATTGTCCTTTTCTTTATAACTCTTCACCTACTTGATTTTGCTAGAGAACACCTCCCTTGAAGGATATACTAGAGCCCTACCTTAGTAGCACTCTAGTATCATTGCTTCATTAAGCTTCATACATTTAATTCAAGTTTGATCTAAAGAAGAAGGAAATTGCTAGGGCCTAGGGTTACCTACTTGCTAACATCTTTTCCTTCCAGGGTTTTAGATATTGAGGCCTTAGGTTACTAACATCTCAATCATCTTCCCTTTTTCTTTAGCTCATCTATTATTATTTGTGTTTTCCTCTAAGAATTGTTGCTGCAACATTGACTCCACTTACCCTAAAAGGCACTAGTTTATACCTTGCAAGTGATTGATTGACTAAAACAACTCTTAAACCATCTACCTTAAGACCTTTACTAACTATTTCTAACTTTAGATTAGACTAACCTACTAACTAATTTGCTGCTGTTGCAAAAGATTGCTACAGCCATCTATAACAACAGCAAATTCACCTTAAAAGCAAGTTTTAAAGCTGATTAAACATTGTCATCATTGCTTCTGACAATTGCTATCACTTTGTCAAGTTTATGTTATCATTTTTTAAGCTTTATTGAGGCATAATTGTGAAGGTATTGCTATATATACAATGCTGTTATAAATACTTATGTTGCTTCAGCTTTTATATGAGCTTGTTCTTTTTATCAAAAGTCTATGGTTTTATGAAACACTAGCATCATATGGTACTTGCAAATAGTATTTTTTCTTGTTGTCTTGTTCTGGGCAAGTACACTTAAATATTACTTTGCTTCATCTCATTAAAACCTTTGGAACTTTTGATCAGAGTGACCTGTGAGAGGGGTGGGATTTTCTTGATACTCTTGCCTTAGCCTTCTCAAATCCCTAGGTCACTAGGGACGTCTCCCCTGGGGTACTACTCCTAAATAGAAAGAGGTGTCTTGTTTAGGTGACAATGATAGGACAACCTCCTTGTTACGCCAATTTAGTGTTCACTTGCCTTTGGCTTTGGGCAATCAGAAATTGTGTGATAATAGGTTTGAGAGATGGCAAACCATTGTGAGCATTGTTATCCCCATTTTGTGGGATAACTAAGGAGATGATTTCTCGAGGCCCTTAGGTTGCAAATATGGAGTGTCGAGAGACCACATGACTAGCAGTGTCCACTTGCACATACAGAAGCCCGCTCTATCACCACATTCTGATCCATTGTCAGCACGTCCACCACACTAGCTAGCTTCTGGAAGGCAGATGGGCCTTGCTCCATGCGGTACAAGTCAGGTATTGTGGCAGGTAATCACCCTAATATTTAAGGCATTTAAACATGTTGTATTTAAACTGCTTTTGATTATAGAACACCTGCTTGGACATTATGCTTTTGACCTCGTTTCACCTTGGTGAGTGTCACAGATTTCCTAGTAAGTGGCCAACCTTTGGGGAAGGTTTGTGACTGAGGGTCCCTTGAGGGGTTGTTGTACTATTCCCCACCATACTTGCCACTTTCCGCTCATTACATTCCCATCATATTGCCCTCTTCTAGGCCCTTTGACTTTAGTGACCCAAGAAGGGCATGTACCTCATTTCATGGGAAGAAGGGGCCGAAGGCCCAAGGGGATGGTTTTTGGCAAAAGATAAGAGCCTAAAATATAAACCTTCTAGATGCTCGCCTAGTCAGGTCTTTGAATTGTTTCTCTTGAAAGAATTAAAGACCTACACAATATCGAACACACAATAAATATCCCACTTGAATACAAGACTAACACAAGTGTGTTACAACGCTTTACATGGTTACCCCTATGGCACTTTGTGGACCTCTTTGTTCAAGTGACATTGTGTTACTGCCCCCCAAGCTAATCGATTAACTATTGGGAGTGCACACGTGTTTGGATCATTAATTAATTAATAAATGACAATAAATGGGCTTGGAAAAAGGTTGCATTGAGGAAGAAAGTGCATCACACCCCCTACAAAGGCACCCATAAATGAGACAATATGAGCCCTTGTATGTCATGAAACTCATTGACCTATGAACTCTAAAACCCTATCCACCTCATCATCCACTACATAACCTTGAAAGGCCATCCTTTGGAACATCCCCTACTTGAGGGTTTGGTCTACCCAATAGGACTTTTGTGACACCCTTCCCTTACCTAAACTTGGTCAATTGTATAGGGTCTTGGAGCATTTGTTTGATTTGATGAGGTAGTTTTGATGCACATGTTTAGGTTCCTTGCTTATTAGATGTGGTTTACACTTGTCATGATATCTTTGACTTGAGATATTTGAAGAGCGTAACCTTTTGTTTTGCAGGACCTTGCTTGGTGGCCAGTTTTGGGAGAACAAGCCTAGCTTGGGCTTCCATGGGGAAAGAAGCCCACGGGTTGGATGTTGTAGGCCCGCATACTGAATCACAGAGACATGCCTTTGGAGGCTTACATGGCATCATGGAGGATCTTACCTGGCCCCTATTACCCAAACGACTTGCCTAGGAGAGGAAAAACGTCACCTTTTGAGGCTTGACGTCATGCTTGATGGGGTTTGGTGGTGATGGAGCCATTGGACATTGACACTTGGCATGATTTGACCGGAGGAGGCATGGATTGACCCTAGCATATGAAGAGGAGGCTCAAGGAGCCCCAACGACCTCTTTCTTCTTCTCCAACGACTTGGAAAAGTGTTAAAACATCCTCTAAAGGGGTGACGTCATCTTACTTTTAGGGTTTATAATGTGTTAAAAAATATTATGATTTGGTTCAAGGGGTAAGATAAGGGTTGTTGCCCCCTTACCTTATGTTTTACCCTTGCTAAGTGGACAAACTATGTTTTAAGACTTTTGTATAAATAGAGATCATGTGAATCTCATTTCATAACATAACTCTCCCATTTGGAGAAGTACTTGGCTGAAATTTCCGCTACCCTTGGGGATTCTCTCTCTCTTTTGCATTTTGTCATGGTTTACTTTGCTATTGGTGGAAGGAAGTGGTGTGCTACCTCCTATGGAGCATTTCTCTTGCATATTGGTGGATGACTCTTGGTAAAGTAGTAGTTTATCTTGTTGATTCTTGCTCTAGTTGAAGGGTTTCATCTTGTTATTGTCTCTTTTTCTTAGTTGCAAGGTTAACTAATTGAATTTATTGGGGAGTATTAGTGCATACAACCCCACTAAGCTCATCAATTTTGTTTTGGAAATAATTTGTTACTTAAGGAAGCGCTAGGAGAATTAAAAGGGCTTACACCCTCCTAGCACTCTTCTAGTTAGTTTTAGTTGTCTTGGGGAGTAAGAGGGTTTACACCCCCAAAGAAGTAGTATAGTTAACTCACTCTTTGACTCCATAACCCAATAGTCAAGGCACTAATCATTTACTTTTTTGCATTGGAGAAATAAAATAGTGTATTTGTAAACGTGAATTTTTGTCATTTCAACTTTCTAAAATTTGGGTTTTGTTCCTTGTGCCTAGAGCACCTCTTAGCCACTAGGGCGTCCCCCCTAAAGGGGTATTGCTTGTTGTTGTTATAAACTTTCATCTCCATCCATTAGGGCTGCAGAAATCCTAACTTTCTTTCACTCATAACTTGTTTTTCAACGGTCAGAATTAGCTAAGAGTTTGCCACTTTTATCTACTTGGTCTAGCACAAATTTTGGGTGGATTCTTTGTGAGTTTTGGTGGCTGAATTTACTGCTGTGACAACAAGTTTTCTACAGCCACAAGGCTGCAAAATATTTCTGCAAACACCTTTATTTACAGCCTTCTTTCATTGCTAAAGTCTAATGCTATCTTACTTCGGTTGATCTAGTTGTTTCTACTTTCTAGTTTATCTCTTACTCTTTCAACTAGACTTCTGGCAACTTTTTTTGCAACATTCATTATCAATTTTATTACTGATATATACTATTACTAACTGCTGCAATTAGGGACAGCAAGCTTAATTTGCTTGTCCATCATATACTTGGGCTTGTATATTTGTTCTCCTTGTGTCTCGGACAGGTACAATCAACATTCGCAAGGTCTACTACTTCTTGGAAACTCTTGGCTAACATCAAGATCTTACTCAAGCCCTTCTCCACACATAGAAACTTGACCTATAGGGGCATTCATTCATACATCACTTTCCATCTCTTTCCCCCCTAGGGTCGCCAGGATTCCCCCCTTGAGGTGACCACTTCACCTCTAAAGTGACAAGAACACCTGCCTAAGGTGACGGTGGGTAGGTGTTCTCTTAGTTGTCGCCATTTGGTGGTTGGGTCAGGCTTTGCCCAACCTACAACTTGTGCGATAACAAGCACAAATTACTTGGCTCATGAAGAGGACACACTTGGAGCGAGAGAATATCATGTATGGCGTTGTGTGATGACTCGATGAGCAACTTCTGCAATAGTAACAAACTCAATGTAGTATTCACACAATGCAGATTCCTTGTCTCGGTTCATGTAATAGAGAGGGCAGTGGAATGAAGCTGCATTGGAAAGAGAGTCTTAGAGGACGTGCAACATAAGTAGACAGTGGTATAGGGTGCATGAGCATACATGCATGATCCTTAGATAGTTTCCAGTTTTAGTTATTTCTAGAATTAGAACGTAATTTTTCTATTTTTAGTTAAATATCAGTTCTTAATTAGGAAAGCACATGGGTTAGAGGATTTTCCAGATTTAGAACATGTAGGTTGGGCACTCTATTCTAGACAAGATTAGATTAGGGTTTGACACACAACCTAGGTTCTTTACTTAGTATGTTTACACGCATTATAAACCCTAAATCTCCCCTATTCTATAAAGGAGAGATAGGAAAGACCATTAAGAATATGTTTTAGAGATTAAGAGCATTTGGTAGTTCATTTAGTCTTAGTACAAGGATTCTACTGGAGAGTAAACTAGGGTAGTAGCTGAGATAAGATAAGATAGTATATAAAGTCTAGCAAATAAACAAAAATAGGTCAATTGAACTACTCAATACAAAAGTGTTGATACAAAGTGGGAGTGCTAAGGCCACTCCTATAAAAAGTAAAAGGATAGCTAATCTATAAGATCTAAGCTCTGAGAGGACAGAGTGAAAGCTAAAATAATTCCCTGAGTGAGGGTACAAATGAAAAAAACCTCATGGCCCTATTGCCTAGAGATGAAAAGAGGAGGTTATCCTCCTCTAAAATATCCACCATCGAACTATCCAGGGCTAAAGAGAAGAACCTTTGAATAAAGGACTAGCTAGAAGAGTTGCAGTTGGCCCAAGGAAAGTCTCTCTATCTAGAATAGGTGGTCCACTACTGAGATCTAGAGGAGGTGGATTGTATGTTGGTCTTGTTATCATAAAATCTTAAACCTTAGTGCAAAGCTTTCACAAGGTACAAAGACTAGTGGAACATTAAAAGTATTGCCACTGTCACCTAGACAACTACTTCCCTCATTTTAATGAAGAACAAGTCCAACACAAGGGAGGCTTCCTTAGTAGCACCTAGGGTTCCTACGACAAAATAAGTCAAGTCCTAGGTCACCTATGTAACTACCTATAGGGGCTTCACTTCCATCCATCTTCATCTCCATCTCAATTCCCTTAAGGTCACCAGGATCGCCTCCCTAGAGTGACCTAGTCACCTTTGAAGTGCGGGACCTACATCGAGGTGACATTGGGTGTAGGATTCTCAAGTTGTAGCACTTGCCTTATGGTTGGGTCGGGCTTTTCCTAACCTACAACTTGCGCTATAACAAGCCCAAGACTTAGCCAAGGGGTTTGTACTCCCCCGATCTATTGTTCTACCAATTTTTGAGGGATTTGGAGGCCTAGAAGAGGAGGGCCGAAATCTGGGCAAGCTACAGCCATAGGGAAGTGTGCAACTCAGCCTGGGAGAGAGGTTCCAACTATTGAATGGAAAGACATTAATCTTGTATCTTCCTACAGGTGTTTGGGTGGCCTTTGGAGGCTTGTATCTTCTCTTCTTGGACTTGCTTGAGAGTTATTATCATTTTTGCTGCTAGATCTCAATTATATTGTTCCAGATCTGCAGATCTATTGTATCAGGATCTTCTACTATCTAAATAAAGGTCAGATCTGAAGTTGTTGCTTTTCCATTGTGTTGAATCTCTTGTATCTTGTTATTGGATGTGTTTATTACTGTATTCTTGCCACTTGCATACTAAAACCTCCATATAAGCTCCATAGTGCAAGCCTAGAAGGCAGATCTACAAAACAACAAACAATAAACCAAAAAACTCAGCCTAAAACCTAAGTTTCCAAGCAAGGAACGGCTTGGGAACATTGCATACGCCCTCCAAGAATCTCAATTCAAATGCATAATAATGAGTAAATCAAATCAATAAAAGAGCCATCTAAGCATGTACATCCAAACCACCTCATCAAAATAAACCAATGCTCAAAGACCCTATGCAATTTGCCAAGTTTAGGTATGGGAGGGTTGACAAAATGACCTATTGGGTGAATCGATCCTCAAGTTTAGGGGTGTTTCCTGAGGGGACCTCTTTCTAAGTCATGTGGATAAGGTGTTATGGATGGGGGGGAGACTTTTAGACATGGGGTTCATGACATACAAGGGGTTGTAGTGTCTCATTTATGGGTGCCTTTGTAGAGGGTGTGTTGCACTTTCGTTTTCAATGCAACCTTTTTCCAAGCCCATTTATTGCCTTCTATTCTTTTAAGATGTTTCCAGGTTGAAGCCAAGGTGGGGCTTCTACCTAAGCATGAAAAATTGTGCCCACCTTGACTCTACCCTGGTCGCATCATGCTTCCCCAAGTTGAAAACATGTGTGGGGCTTCTACCTAAGCATTAAAAACAATGTCCACACATGCTCCACCTTGGTTGGCATTTTGTTATTAGTTATTTTTCACGGGTCCCATCAGTTTCTTATGAGAGACATTTCATTGTCCTCGAGATCCCTGGGCGAGCATCTAGAAGGTTAATGATTGGCTTTTATCTTTTTCCAGCTACAAACCTCTGGGCCTTCTTCCCATGAAATGAGGGACAACCCCTTCTTCGATCAGTAAACCCGAAAATCCCAAAAGATAAGGAGATGAGGGGATGAAGAGTGGAAAGTGACAAGTATGGTAGGGAATGGCACGATGACTCGTCAAGAGGACCTCCCAGTAGCAAACTTATCCCTAAGGGTGACCTACTTACTAGGGCGCAATGTCAACCACCAAAGTGAAATAGGGCAAAGAGCATAATGTCCAAGCAAACGTTACATAATCAAAAGCAGTAATGGATGCAACAAACTCAAATGCCTGAAATATTGAAATGGCATTCACCATAATACCTGGCTTGTACCTCATGAAGCAAAACCCAATGTCTTCTGGAAGCCAGCTGATGTGGTGGATACTATCGTGATGACCCTGGAGTTGTGGTGGCGAGGTGGGTCTCTGTCTGTGCAAGTGGATATTGTTGGTCATGCGGTCTCTCGGTACTCCATGTTTGCAACCTGAGAGACTCGAGACATCATCTCCTTAGTTATCCCTAGAAGTTGGGGATAACATGCCCAAATCCAATCCAACTCAAGCAAGCTAGGTCTCCACACCTTCCATCCATACAAAATCATGGGTTTGATGATGGAGTCAAAGAGGTCCAACTTGGACTAGATGTCATAAAAATGGTGCTAGAAACACTCTCTCTAGAAGGGCAAGGTATCAATACCCCTTATTAATCTAGGGTTGGAGAGCCTACATCACCAAACATGGGACCTGAACATCGAACTCCTAGATGTGTATGTTGTGGTCATCTCAACCTCTCCCCCCTAAAGTTAAAGTGATAATTTGAGAGGGCCTTCTTTGAGTAAACATTAGAGTGCTTCTACTATTGTTTGATAGTATGGTTTTCGAGTGAGAATCATGTGTGTGATAGCAAGCTATATAATTTCTCTTTTCCATAACTAATAAGCAAAGAGTGTGATTGAGTGCTATAGATTTGTGCACTACAAATTCTTAGTTTGTTGTTCAGTATTTTTTGTTATCCATGTCTTTGTAGATCTAGCATTCTTACTTGTAGTTTTGATAGGTTAAATAGCTTTTAAGCTACCTAAAGTTTGTAGGAATGTAGGTATGCTTACCTTGAATTGAAAATTTAAAATGGTATTAAAGCGACAAATTTGAAATATTTCAAGAATCTGTGTATGAAGAGGGTTGTTTCCTGTGAAAGGGAGTTGTGGAGGCAACTACAATGTCAAAAAAGGATATGATACCATTCTAAGATAGCATGGCCTCCCTACTAAATCTATCCTCTTGAAGAAAATTTGAGAGGGAGACAACATGCCAAAGGTCAAATTCTTTTGTTGGCTAAAGGTCCAAAACAAGGTGCTAAGTGGAAAGGAAAATTGCAAGGGTCGCTCAAAGACTACTAAAAGAGACCATCTAAGCCAATGAGATAAAATACTCCAATGTAGTTGTATACTAACAGCCAGAACAAGTTTGGATTCTCTCTCTAATCTCATTCTCTCATGTCCACAATCTAAGTTTTCTCACTTAATCATCCACATAGGAAACTTAAAAACTTAGACTCAATCTAGAAGAGTTTGCCTAGTGGTAGGACTACTGAAATCATCATGTTCTCTTCTTTGATGGTGCTTTGGAAGGGAACTCAAAGGTGGTTAGTGGAGGAGATCATTCTTAATCCTAAAGGCCAAAAGGAAATCAAAATTGCTTGGGGCATTGGTCACGCCACTAATAACGAGGTGGAAGTTATGGCCACGTACCAAGGACTCGAGGCACTAAGAGATCAAGGCATAATTATAGCCTATGTGCTAGGAAACTCAACAATTATAGTGAGAGAATTGGTACGAAGAAAAATCCCCTCTGAAATGAGAGTAGCCAAAATTCAGTAAGGGACCACCTCCCTAGTGCATAACTTTCAATGTATATATTTTTACGAAATAAAGAGGGCTCTAAATCCAGAGGTTGACCTTATGGAATATATAGGGGTTGGTTATTTGAAGGGAAATTGTTACTCCAAGACCACTCTTGAGAATAGAGAATCACTAAACCCCTTTCATGACAAAGCACAAATCAAGACTAGGCCTTTTCTACTCGGAATTTTTGACACCACTTGGGGGAAGTCGCCCTTCAGAAGTATAATGAGGGGTTGAGTGATTAAACCTCGACCTTTTCCCCCTCCTCATTCCCTTCGAGCAATTGACAACAAGCATAGTATGATGATTTCTAGATCTCCTAAGTGTGAAGCTTGGCAACCTTCCATGGCATTAATGCTTCTCACCTCCAACTTAGGAGTTGGCATCAAAGACGAGGTTATTATGTTGAAATAATGTAACTGCAAAGTGTATTCTAATTATTATTGTGGAATTATACATTAGATCAATCCCCATTGTGGATTGATCATGTTGGCTATTGTAAAGGACCAAATCCCCTTTTGTGGATTGGTCAAAATATAATTGTAATAGGCAGAATAAGAAGTCGGCCCCAGAATATATTAAAGAGGCCCCAGGATATATTAAAGGTGGTTATAACCACCCAGATTGAGAAGTCGGCCTTGCCAGTGAAGAGACACTTCCACATGTGCCAGAATTGTATAAATAAGGAGGCTAGCGCCTCACTTAGACACACACTCACTTGTTCATTGAGAGACAAGTTTCGGAGCTGCAGTTGGAGAAGAGAGAGAGAGAGAGAGAGAGAGAGAGAGAGAGAGGCACATTCTTGGGAGAGGACTTTCTATATTTGTTTGAGTTATCTCTTGGCATTGTATTGGCTATCTATAATAAGGAAGTTTTTGATGGGTTTTCCTCCCCTTGAGGGTTTCCCAAGATAAATGATGTGTCTATTGTGATTGTGTATTTCTCAGTGATCCTATCTTATGCTATTGTTGTCTATTGGCATGCAAAGAACTCTAATAATAGCTTAAACCTTAACATGGTATCAGAGCTAAGCTAAAGAGAGCATCTTTCACAAGAGAAAGTGAAAAACGTCATTGTTGTCATACATGCAAATTAGGGCTTTTTGTTGATGAAGTATTTCAGCCCTAAAACCATCTAGAAAAGTGCGCCCTTCCTCAAGGATCACTTTGGCATCCTCGGCGCAACTTTTCAGTGGCTAGATCTCCCGGAAAGTGAAACCCTAGTTTCACAAAGTACCAGAAAACCAGAGTACCAGAAGTACCAGAGTACCAAAGGTACCAGAAAACTAGAAGCACCAATCCAGAAATCCGCAAATCAAGTTTGGAGGGGTAAAAGTTGGATTTTCTCATATCCAAACACACCAGGCTACTCGTCTCAGCCAAGCACACCTCCTGGTAAGTTCAGAACTTGATTTTGAGCAGTTTCATTTTTTAGTCATTTTCCTAGCTCTAGGTAAAAGATGTCTGCAAGCACAAAGCTTGTTGACAAGCTGGAAGGTGTGGAAAACTTATGTGCCTGGAAGTATAGGATTGGACTCATTCTTGAAGAGAATGACCTAGCAAGATTCGTCAAAGAAGTGTCGGAACCCGACGATGCTGCAGACAAAGCAAAGCATCAAAAGGACATGATAAGGGCCAAAAGAATCATTGCATATTCAATCAAAGATCACTTGATCCCTTATGTGTCATCAAAGAAGACTCCGAAAGAAATCTTTGATGTCCTAAGCAGACTATATGAAGGAAAGAACATAAACCGAAAGATGAATCTACGAACTCGGCTCAAGAATACAAGGATGCAGAAAGGAGAATCAATCCAAGAATACTTCTCCAGAATATCCCAATTCAAAGAACAACTAGAAGCAATCAGAGATGCTATAGACGAAGACGAACTTATAATGACGGCCCTTAATGGTCTCACAAGACCTTAGGATGCATTCATCCAAACGATCTGTGCCAGAACAGAGAAACTAAAATTTGAAGGTCTATGGGAAGAATGCATTCAAGAAGAAACAAGAGTAGCTAACCGAGAAGCGTTACTAGCAAGAGATGATGATCAAGCCCTAGCTACTCACACCAAAGGAGGAAGGAAGAAGTCCTACTTCCAGAAGGAAACTCATAAAGAGTCTCACCCCCAAAACAAATCTCAACCAAAGAGATTCCAAAAGAAAGGACAACGAAAGTAAAGAGATTACTCATCTATTCAATGCTACCATTGTGACAAGATGGGACATATTATGAGATATTGTCCAGCAAGACGAGAAGAATACAAGAGGAAAAATAAGAGGCACCATGCCCATGCAGTTGAAGATGAAGAGACACCTGCAAAGATGATAAGAGAACAAATTAAAGACTATGTCTTAATCTCGGCCCTCTCAGGATCGGTAACACCTGGAGAGGACACTTGGCTCATTGATAGTGGTGCCTCCAAGCACATGACAGGTCAAAGAGATATTCTCTTTTGCATTTCAGAAAAGAAGTTTTTTCAGAAAGTGACACTTGGAGATGATTATCAATACCCTATCAAGGGAGTGGGAGAATCAAACTACAAGCTTAACTCAGGAAATTCAATGAAGATGAAGGACGTACTCTATGTACCAGGTTTGACAAAGAACTTACTCTCCATATCAGCTTTAGAAAAGAAAGGCTTCAGAGTTGCCTTTATAGATGGAGAAGTTCTTATGTGGGCTAAAAGAGAAACCATAAATGAAGCAATCATCATTGGAAAAGAAGAAGGTGGCTTGTATAAGCTAAAGGGTCACTCAGAAGCTGTCATGACCCACGCTATTGAGAATCCATGTGAACTTTAGCATAGAAGATTAGCCCACATCAACTACAAGGCGCTACCATACGTATGCAAAGCAGTCACAGGTCTACCAGAACTCAAGGTTGACCATGAAGGCATGTGAAATGGATGTGCACAAGGGAAGAACATCAAGAACCCTTTTCCGAAGAGAGATAGCAAAGCAGAAGGAGTCCTAGAGCTCATTCATTCAGATGTGTGTGGCCCAATGCCATCGTCATCCATTAGTGGGTATGTATACTATGTATCATTTATTGATGATTATTCTCGCAAGACCTGGGTGTATTTTTTTGAAATCTAAAGATGAAGTGTTCAGCAAATTCAAGGAATTCAAAGCCTTGATAGAGAATCTTCCTGAAAGAAAGATCAAGATACTCGGGTCAGATAATGGAGGAGAATACACCTCAAAAGAGTTTGTGAACTTCTGCAAAGATGTTGGGATCAAGAGGGAGCTCACTACTCCCTATAATCCTCAACAAAACGGTGTAGCTAAAAGAAAGAATAGAACGATAATGGAAGTTGTGAAGACCATGATCCATGATCAAGATCTTCCAATGTGCTTATGGGCAGAAGCAGCAATGACAGCCGTATATGTGCAAAACCGTTTGTCCCATAGTGCACTTGGGTTCAAGACCCCGGAAGAGATGTTCACTAGAAAGAAACCAGAGGTAAGCCATCTCAAAATATTTGGCTGACCAGTATTTATACATATTCCGAAAGATAAGAGAAACAAGTTGGAACCCTCAGGAAAGAAGGGAATATTTGTGGGATACTGTGAGGTCTCCAAGGCCTTCAGGATTTATATACCAGGTCACCATCACATTGAGATCAGTAAGGATGTGACCTTCGATGAAGATGCAGCACTCAAGAAATCGAGAAGACACCATCTTGAAAAAGTATATGAAGAGGAACCCATAATCCCAGGGTTGCAGAAACAGTGAGGGAGGTTCCCAGAGCTGCAGAACCAGTGAGGGAAGTCGTAACTTCCCCTGATGAAAAAATTCTAGAAGATCATGACATAGTAGAATTTCAAGAACCTCCTCAGCTGACGATCTCCCATAAAAGAAAGCCTGCTTGGGCAAGAGAGCTTATTCAAGATGGAGAGAAATATGGTGTTCTCGAAGGAACCACGAGACAGATGAAGAGACCTAAGCCATTCTCCAGTTATATGGCTTTGATGTGTGATCTCCTAGAGAAAGAGCCTACTTGCTTTGAAGAAGCCATTCAGAAGAAAGAATAGGCAGATGCTATGACAAAAGAATACCAATCCATAATAAAGAACGATGTATGGGAAATAGTTCCCAGACCGAAGAGCAAGGATGTGGTATCTTCCAAATGGCTCTTCAAAATAAAACATGTTGCTGATGGAAGTATTGAGAAGTATAAAGCAAGATTTGTC
>ML782103.1:690686-708896 GCA_009831015.1 Picea engelmannii | reverse complement strand
AAAGCAAGGTATGTTCTTACATTTATTGATGATTACTCACGCTATACTTGGGTTTATTTTCTCAGAGAAAAGTATGAAGTCTTTGAGCATCTCAAAGACTTCAAAGCTCTAGTAGAGACACAAACTGTGAAGAAAATCAAGATCCTCTGTACAGACAATGGGGGGGGAGTATATCAACAAATATGTTTAGAATCTTTGTCGTGAAGTTGGTATCCAGTTGCAGCACATAGTTCCATACACTCACAACATAATGGAGTCGACGAAAGGAAGAACAGGTCTCTCAAAGAGATGGCCAGTTGCATGTTGCATGCAAGATCACTTCCTTCCAAGCTTTGGGTCAAGGAACTTGATTGTGTTGCTTACATAGATAACATAGCACCTCATAGATCTATTGAGGATAGGAAACCTTTTGAGGTTTGGACATGTGACAAACCAGATGTCACACACTTCTGCATCTTTGGATCTAGAGCATGGGCCCTTATGCCTTCTGAAAAGAAGAAAGCTTTAGATCCACAGATCACACCTTGCATCTTTGTGGGATATCCAGATGATGTGAAGGGGTACAGATTGATTGATCCCTCTACAGACCAGCTAATCATTGAGCGTTGTGTTCAGTTTGAGGAGAGTCCTTTGCATGCACCTCCAGTGCAACATGCAGAGAGTCTTGTGCTTCCATCAGTTCCAGACATCAAAGATGGTGATTCTGTTAGCACTCTGTAAATTTTGTCCAGCTAATAGATAAATGACATAGGTAATTGTTTCAACCTACTTTAGAGCTGGGCACTAGCTTGCTCAACTCAGAGAGGGCTCTCTCGTGTCACTTGATATATATTTGGCAATAAGTGGCTAGATTTAGTTTGTTTTGGGGGCTTTTATAAAGTCGCTGGAGAGGAAGGGGAGGGACACTTAGGGCTATGGAGTCAAAATTCTGAAAGTGAATTAAAACAATGACTGGCCGGTAGAACTCTCCAGAGGATAAAATCTAAATGAGTCAATGAATCTGAGTTGTAAATTGAGTTTAAGCGAAGAGTAGGAAGAAGGGGCAAACAAATAACTGCATCAGAGCATTACTAAAATGAATTCTGAATTAGTTAGGAAGAAAATTACACAGTTTAAATTTCTTAAGCCGAGAGCATCACAAGATGAATTCTGGGCTTTTAACTCTCCAATTTAAACAAAAGAAAATGTAAATGGAATTAAAGAACACAGGAAATACATACAATGAAAGGAGACAAAACTCATATCACCACCATTAGAATCTTTTCATAGAGACTTCAAAAGTTTCTTCTTATGTATTCAATTCAGCGTCAAAAAATTACAATTGAGTTTAGAAACAACAAAAAGGTGCCCTTGCACTTCTGCCAACATTAACTCATTTAGAACTTCTAATAATTATATAGTTCAATCACAATGGCTGAACCAAAACGTTTCAGCTTCTAAAACTAATTACAATAATTTCAACTAACAGTCTCGACATGTGAACTGATTTTCAATGATTAACAATAAGCGTTTAAAAAACTAACGATTGATTTCTCTGACTGCTCACCTTTCGTCCTTTCCATCTATCTTGTTCTGACCTTCTGTTGAACTCGCCAATCTGGTGACACCTGGAGGCTATTTGCTGGTTCCTGGAAAAATGTCTTTTGTCTTACCTATCCGCATGATCTCTTTCCACTGTAACTTCGAAGGAATCTCATAATCCATATTTTCGTTTATCAAGATCTCCAAGTTGATACAACTAGCAGAAGTCATAGTTGGCATCCCGATCTTCACGGTCTTAAACTTATTTAAGATCTCAAAGTTTGTAGTTAAATACTCTACCAGACTTGGTCCTTTCAAGTTTTCCTCCAGGCCTTCAAATTTGGAATGATCCATTCTGCACTGTACGAGGAGAGAGTTGTATTGCTCTAGGTCGTATAATTTCCCTTTTCCATCGAAAAATGATGGTAGGCCTTTGACAAATAATTGCTCAAACAAATCTTTGAATTCTTGTATACTCTGCTCCATCTGTGCGGATTTGGTCTGAACTGACTTGAGCAAATTGTGCTTAGCAATGATCCTCCTCCCGGCCCAAATGATTAGTGTAGTCCTATCTTTGACCCCAATGGTACGAAGTTTAGCAGTCAGAACGAAATTCAACAAATTTATAGCGTTCTAGGCCCACTTTGAAGGCTTTTTCGCCAGTGTCTCATTCACCATGGTATATCTGCTTCGGGCGGTGATAGCCATGATATCTTTGTCATCTATGAAATTCAAGTACACCTTGAACTTAGCATCTTCAACAACAATAGAATCCCAGATTACATGTTTAGGTCCCTGCAAAATTCCTTTACCTTTCCACCTCGTTTTCAACTTGCCCACTCTTTCTTGCAACTCTCGATTTTCTTTTTGGAACTGGGCCATATTCTCATTCTTCATTTTCATTTATTGTTGCATCTTTTCTATATCTCCCTTAAGACTCTTGATTTCTCCTTCCTTCAGGCTAACTTGGGACATAGCCTGGATGATATCTTCAGTGTTTGAATCAGTTCCTATTGTACTAGGTACGACTGCAACTCTGTTTGATGCCTCTACATGTCCTTGTGAAACATTCTCTTTTTCCTTCTCCAGTTGCAATATTTTGGCTTTGTAATTCAGTGCTTCTTGCCGAAATGTCTCTTTTTCTTGTTCTATAATAGTCAGCTCTGCTGTTTGTGGATGCTCTATGGCAGACATCTTTAACTTCTTCTTCATGCTTTGAATAATCTTGTGTATTTCATCTAAGGAAGCTTTTACCCCTTGAGTGCCTTTAGATTCCAATCTTTTGACTTGAGTCTTCCAGGCTCTGCTGGATGCTTTTTCTTTCTTCAATTGTCCTTCCAACTTGAGTGTATGGGTTGTCAGCCTTGCAACCCTCAAACTCAAACTTAGGTAGTCTGAATACATCATGTCACTAGTGTTTCTATGAAATTTCACTTTGTCTGGGGCATTGATATTTTCATAATGCAGCTTAATTTCAGATACTTTATCCTCATCAACCACTGCTATGTTAAGTGTCTTTCTTTCTACATCCCTGACTGAGAACATGGAGGACCTATGCCGAGAAACCCTTTCTACTTCAGGAATAAAGTCTCTGATTTCACTCACGACCAAACTCCTTTTCTTAGCATATTGATTTGATAAATCTTCTTTGGATTGGTAGACTGCCCCAGGTGTCTTATCAAAGACACGTTTCTTGTTGTTGAAATCCCTTGAGCTGCAATCACTCTGTGGCATGCTTTCTATACTAGCCTCTTCGTTTTTGGTCTTGCTCTCCACCATTTCAATATTCATTTTCTTGTTAGGTTCTTCTTCCTCCAGGTTTACTATCTGTGGAGTCTGTGTGTTTTTCGTTTTCTTGAGAACATTTTGTTGACCACTGGTGCCTAGGGCTTCTGAACTGCTCCTTTTGCTCTAAACACTCATCCTGGAAGCTTTAATAATCAACCTTGGAGGAGTTTTATGTGTCTAAATTTGTTGTAGGGTTGACCCTACTTGTTGTGTCTGATCAAGCTACAAAATGACTTCCATATCTGCACAGGTTTCCAGATTTGCCAATTTATCAAAACCTTCGACATACTCATGTTCATAAGGGCCTTGTTTTCTCATCAGTCTTATTTTATATATGACCCGGTGTGGATCATATTTTCTCCCTTGTAGATGTGCAAATTTAAACTCTTTTAGTTTGGCCTGGATTTGAGGCAAGCAAGATCTAGTCTTCACAACAAAGGGTCCTATTATGAAAGGAAACTTTAAGTTAGATGCTTTGTGAATTTTCAGAAAGTGTTTTGTTTTTGAGATGAGTCTTTACTTGATGAACTCCAGGGAAAATACTCTAGGATTCAGGAAAACAGGTAGAAGGTAAGGTGCCTCTTGGTAACCATACACCCAAATTACAGTAGAGTGCATGAACAACACCCAATATCCCACTCTATTCTCTGGATTGTGTTGCAAATAACTTTTCATTTCTTCTAAAACCCTTGGCAGGTTGGTGCTAAAGATTAAGCTATAAACCCTAGACATGCTCTTATTTATAAAAATGAGCACCGTGATCCTTTTGCATTCAGTCAAGATGAATGCAGCTTTAGGGAACTCTATCTTATTTGTTTCTAGGAACATTTTCAGCAAGTGCATGTAGTACCTGAAGTGCCTTACTGATTGGAAATTCACTACCTGCTTGTGTACATTATCAACTATGAACTCTTCAAAACTGACACAGAATGATGGACTAGACTCTGACTGAAAAAATGTCGATAGAAAACCCAACATGACCTCTACTACAAATTTTTCATTATCCAAGCCTAAGATTTGACTAAGTATGGAACAGGTCCACTGGACCTCAATGACCATGATGCTTACATGCATAGGCAATGAATAAATCTCAGAATGATGTTCAAGTTTAACAATAGTCTCAAAATGAGGGTTTTGACCTCGGGGGAACATTCTCTGTAGACTGTAATTAGTTTCTCTTCCTCAAAGGGTTTAGATGTTGTGGGGGAAGATTCTAGTGTACCAAGGGCTTTTTGAACTGACAGGCTATCTAATCTACACAGGACCTCTGACCCTAACCTATTTAAAATGACCTTTTCTTCCTGCGAGTATTGCTCGACACACCAAATTATGAATTCTAGGAAAGGGAATGCGACTTCGATGACATAAGGGACTATGGAGGCTTGAACCACTTCGAGGAAAGGTATTCGTCTTCCTACATTATCTAACAAATTGTCTCTGGATACGGAAATGGGTGAGATAGTTATCTCCATGTCAAATATATCATAGTCTCTGTCAATTAGGGCTTCTTCTTTCGAGGCAGGATCTTGTTCTGCTACAGATAAAATGACAGGATTCATGGCCATGATGAAAAATACCTGAGAATGAGTGAAGAATGCGTGAGTCTCATTCACTGTTGAACTTTAGTTCGAACAGAGTGTTTGCGCCAATTTTAAAACATTCAAATGATTTGAAATATCATAAAATAATGACTAGGGACCCTCCTTTTATACATGTTTTTCGATATCGGGGGAGAGGCAAAGCGGTTTGGGGTAAACCGCTTTTCACCTTGATATGCCTCTAGTGGCACCACGTGGTTGCAAGATGAAACCACGGTATTTCTATTGGCCCACTCTCAAACGATTAAACCTTGCCCTAGTTCCCCGCCCGATACGCTTTGTGATCGTCGATTTGGGATGTTTTCAGATCTTTGGCCTATTGGGTCCCATCAAACCCGCACCTCCGCTACATTTAGTCCTTCTCTGCTAGATGTGACCGTGTCCTCCAAACTATTGCATCTTCGCACCGATATGGCCCCTCGCTAAATCCTGAGACTTGAATTCCATCGAAAAATTGTTATGGTCATAACATAGGCTCCAACTGGGGATGATATCCTCCCTGTGAGGTAGCAAAGGATGATAGATCAAGTGCCTAGCCATTGGGATGTGATTTATTCCTGCAGTATGAATCCACCAAACTTAATTCAAAAACTCAAAACTGACCTAGCATAGCTCAGGGCCTTCACCTCGGGCTTCAACTATGTTGCTTTTATTCCAACCTCTTCATGCAGAAAGAAAACACAAAAACGCTTATGTACAATGAATGGAAGGGGTGATGATTTCTCAAACGATATAATGTTTGAGGAACCTGCCATTCACAATCCCTCCTCCAACGATGTCTCCATTAATCTCTTGTAGTATCTAAGCATTGCTTCCACGATATGCTGCAATCTCGAACGGTCCCAGCCATAGATAGTCAAACTTCCTGTGCTTTCCCTTATCTTCATTTATGGTGTCCCATTTTAATACTAAGTCTCCCAGTTTGAAGTCATCCACCTTGGTACGTCAGTCAAAATCCTATTTGATATTGTCTTGGCACAACTGAGCATTATTGAAAGCCTTTTCTCGGGTCTGCTTGACACTGATTAGTTCATCTTTTCTTCTGCGAGTGGCATATGTTTCTGCATCCTACTCTTGTAACATCCTCATCAATGGAAATCCCAATGTAGTAGGAAAGATTGCCTCTGTACCATAAACGATCTAGAAAGGGGATGTGTCTATAGATATCTTTGGGGTGATTCTATCAGCCCATAGTGCATGGATGAGTTTTTTGTGCCAGGCCTTTTTATTTTCTTGCAACAATTTCTTGATGATTCCGACTAAGCTTTTATTTGAGGATTCAACCAACCCATTTCCTTGAGGGTAGTATGATGTAGAATGGACAAGGGTGATATTGTAATCACTGCAAAATTTTTGTATTTTCTTGGACTTGAAAGCCGCTGCATTGTCTGTTATGATCTTCATTGGACATCCAAACCTGGACAAAATATTGTCTTCTAAAAATTGGATGATGACATCATCTGTTGCCTGCCTGGTGGGAATTGCCTCAATCCACTTAGTGAAATAGTCTGTTGCTATCAGAATCCACTTGTGTTGGGATGAGGACCATGGATGTATTTCCCCTATAAAATCAAGGCCCCACTATCTAAAAGTAGCTTCCACAGAGATGGGTTTCAAAGGTAGAGGCTGCAATTTTCCCTTCCCATAAAAAAATTGACATTCATGGCATTTTGAAACCTCTTTGCAAACATCCGAAAAAATGTTAGGCCAATAAAACCCAACCCTCAAAATCTTATGCACTGTTGTTTTCTAATAATGGTGAACTCCACAGTCACCCTTATGGAACTCTCTGATGGTTTTTTTTGCTTCTTCTTCTAGAAAACAACTCAATAAAATCCCCCCTGGATCTTTCCAATATAGAGATTGATTTACTATACAAAACTTTGTTGCCTTTAGTTTCAAGAATCTATCCTTTGTTTTACTAAATTCAGGAGGAGCCTGCAAGTTTTTCAACACAAAGATGATATCTGCGTACCATGTGGAGTCAAGAAATTTCTGGGATATTTGAGGAGTTTTCTCTTCTTCTGCACCTTCTGATAGGTCTGTAATGAAATTTATTCCTTGGAGTTCACAATTGTTCGGTGCCATCATTTTTGCAAGCCACTGTCCCTTGATAAACTTGGTGGGTTTGATCTCAAGGTCATATTCTAATAACACTGCTATCCATTTACCCCTCTTTCCTTCAGGATCAGGTTGGGTCAAGATGTCTTTTGTAGAGCTATTGGGCACATAAGTAGTAACATGGGAATGCAATATGTACACTCTGAATTCTTTCAAGGCCTTGACTAGTGTGTATGCTTGCTTCTCCATGATATCATATGTCAAAGGGGCATCTCTCAATGTCTTGATGTAATACGCTATGGGATTTTCAAAATTCTGCCCATCCTTCTATAGTAAAACACCAACAATCGTGTGCTTTGAGGCAAAAGAGAACAATATGAAGTCTTTTTCAAAATTTGGGTTGGCTAGTACTGGAGCCTTGGTTAATGCCACTTGAATGTCTTCAAAGGATTTTCTGGCATCAGGGGTCCACTTTATTTCATTTCCTTTCTTGAGCATGTTGGTAATATACTTTATGATTTCAGACAAATTAGGGATAAACCTCCTCAGAAAGTTCACTTTTCCTAGGAAAGATTGTACCTCCTTTTTATTTCTGGGTATGCCAATTTTTAAGATCCCTTCAACTTTGCTGGGATCTACCTTTTCTCTTCTTTTGAAATAATGTGACTCAACAACTTTCGTTCTTCCATGGCGAAATTTGATTTCTTAGGATTCAATGAGATTCTGAACTTTCTACACTTCTGAAGCACCTTTCTAAGATGCTTAAGAACCTTGATGATATTACTATGTATTGTTCCTCATCTAAGGCACAATACATAGTGATATCATCAAGGTAGATAACAATGAATTTGTCTTTTTCATCATCAAAAGCTATGTCCATATCTCTTTGAAATGTTTCCCTTGCATTCATAAGCCCAAAAGGCATCTTGGCATACATGAATGTCCCCCATGGGGTTGTGAAGGCTTTTTTCTCCTGATCGTCAGGGTGTACCATAATCTAATTATATCCAGAGAAGCCATCTAACATTGACAATTTCTGAGAACCCACAACTTTCTGTAAAATGTGATCCATTTTAGGCAGTGGGTAGTTGTCCTTTAGAGATACTTTGTTCAAATTTCTTAAATCTACACACAACCTGATTTCTCCACTCTTTTTTATGTCTGGCACTAGATTTTCCGCCCATTTAGAAAATCTCAGGGAAACTATGATTTTGGCTTCAAATAGCTTCTCTTTCTCAATCAAAGGTAGCAATGAAGGATTTATCCTTCTTAATTTATGTTTGAAAGGATTATGATATTCTCTGATTGGGATAACATGTTGAATTATACTGGTGTCATAAACTTTAAAATCATCATAGCTCCAGGGAAAAACATCAGGGAACTCTTTCATTAATTTGATATATTTGTCCTTGACTTCAGGGCTGAGTGTTCTGGACAACTTAATGAACTTTGGATCCTCCGGAGTCCCAATATTGCAATCTTCCAAATCCCCTTCATTTACTGTAATCTTTGGACTTCTGGCCACATCATTATTATCAAAGAGCTTCTCCAATGGGACTAGACCCTTGGGAATGATGTTGCTCTTTATCTGAACTATGTCTTTGTCTACAATCTGATTGTCGAAGTATCCCTCCTTAGTGAAAGCAGCTGCATCTACTTCTTCATCACAATATTCTTCATCAATGTTCAGATTCTCAAATTCATTCTCCATCTTGAGGAAGCTTTCTATCTTCTTGTCATCTTCAAAAACTTGCCAGTACTTGATATTATCTGGTACTTCTGGCCTGTACTTGACCTCAACCTCATATTTTTTGTCAGGGAAGATTGGAACTTTGAAAACTGCTGTTGAAGTGGCCAAGGCATCAACAATTTGATTATGTTCTCTTGGAATCACTGAAAGATTATACTCTGGAAATTTCTCAAGGAGGTCTAGTACTAAGTTCCTATAAGCTCTCAGTATGGGCTATTTTTCTTGGTATATGCCTTTGATTTAATTGATAATTAGTTCAGAGTCTCCATGTAAGAAAATTCTTTTGTCACCCAATTCTTTCAAAACTTTCAACCCCAATATTAATGATTCATATTCGACCATGTTATTTGTGCTCTCAAAGACAAGTTTGTAATAACACAATTTTGAATCTCCTTTGGGGTGATTTATCCATATGCCATCTTCCATATTTGATCTTTTGCGCTATCTTGCTGCTCTGAAAACTCTTCAATCGGCTGATCAGATCTTTCTTTGTTAGCCATATCGATCTTTGGTTCTTTCTCCTCAAAACATAGGTCATTGAAGAAAATGGAAGATCCCAACTTAGTTTCCATAGAGTAGATGGGATGATTACTCGACCGTGATTTGTTGCTGACCATGTATTTGAGCAAAACCTCTTTGTACAACCTTCTGTCTTGACCAAAGACATGGATAGTGGCATATGACATGTCCATCTGGAGGGCTCCCTTTAATTTTGCAGCCCAAGACCTTGATAACAACATACCAAACTTGGGAGGAATATCAACAACCACTACATCCATAACCATGTTCTTTGCTGGGATCTGTGCCAAAGATACCACTAGATCTTTGATAAGACCTAGACACTTCACCTTCCTGGAATCAAAAGAGAATAGGTCTTTGTAAGACCTTGTGATGTCCAGGCCTAGTTGATCCATGACCACCTTGGGCATTAGGTTATGAGATGCTCCTAAATCCAACATGGCATTGTGCAGGGTCATATCATGGCTTTTCAAGCTGACATAGAAAGGAGGAACTTCTTCAGCATCACTATTTTACTCTACTCTTTGTCCAAATAAGATGGCTGGGTGATCATCTTGTATGTTCAGGGTATCAGAAGTTTGTTCCATCTTAAGCATATCTATGATTTGATTTCTATATTCATTGTTCTTAATCAATTCATTGAATGGTACATAAATTTTGATCTTGGCCATCTCACTTTCAAAATTAAAAGGGGATGAGGTTTTCTCTACCTCTTTGGTGACCGTTTCTTTCCTTGCCTCTAATATTTTATTTTGGGCTCCTTTTTCTGCTTTCCTTTGTCCACTGTACCCTTTGTAGTAGAATATTTTGCAGCAGAATCCTTTTTCGGCTGACTTGAAGAGGGTATGTTATTCCAAGCTTCTTTGGTGGGGTTTCCCTTTGGAGGATTTGCTTTGGGAGGATTTCCTTTTGGAGGGTTTCCTTTCAGAGGGTTTTCAGGCACTCTCTGATTTTGAAGATTGTATTGTCTCTCGAATTGCATGATGGCATCCTGCAATCCTTCTTGGTAATCTTCCCTTTCCACCAAAAACCTTTCCTCCTAATCTTACATGAAGATATCATTTGCATCCATGAACTGATCATGTTCTTCTTTAGTAAAAAATACCTTTGTTTCTTTATCATCACAACGGTTCATGTCGTCTTCAAAATATCCACCATAATTCTCATTTACATAATTATTTTGGAAATGAGGCCTTATTTGTTGATCCCCCTGATTCCCTTGATTTGTTTGGTTCGCTTGATTTCCCTGATCTCCTTGATTTGCCTGATTCCACTGATTTCTTTGCTCTCTTTGTCTAATTTGTAGGATTTCTAGTCACCTAGGATTTCTATGTGAAACGTCAACCTGTTCTATGGGGTTAGGTTTATTATCTAAGGAAATTCTTTCCATCATCCTCTCCATGGTTCTCATCATTGTTTTGAACCTTTCTTCTAAAGTTTGGGAGGTTGAAGGCCGTGCCTTATCTTGAGCTTTGTTCATATCCCTGCCAGAGTTAGCTTTATCTTTCCTGAAGCCATTAGATTCACTTCGACTTCTATGGCATCAATCATCATATCATCTAATGTAGCAGATCTTCATTCTCTCAATAACAAAGCAAAATCACTTTCAAAAGAATCAACATATCTGAGTTGGGTAGACTTAGGGGGGGTTTTACCTCAATAGGAATCAAATTATATACCTTTATGAATCTGGCTGAAAACTCCTGCACTGTTTTGTCAGGTGATCTTTTCATGTTGTTATACTGGATCAACAACTAAAGGGGATTTTTATTGTCGCCCCATTTTGCAAGGAAGCTGGTTTCAAAGGCCTCAAAATCTATGATACTAGCCGCTGGAAGGGCTCTGAACCACTTCCTCACTTCTCCCGCAAGACTTTGTGCAAACAATCTCATTTTTACATCTTCAAAGTCCACTTCTTCTAAGTCTGTGAAATCATTAAACCAATATAGGTGCTTCTGGGATGATATGCTACCTTCAACATCATATAGTTTGATCCTTAGGTTATACTCTCGAGGTAAATCATGTAGTTGAGCAGGCAGTATGAGAGGAGCAAATCTAGCTACCATGGTTGTTGTGAGGGATCGAAGTGGCTGTTGGTTATGAGTGTGGATCAATATAGGCTTGGAAGATGCAGCTAAAATCAAATCTTGGAATTTTTTTTGTCAAAGATGACCTCGCTTAAACAAGATTTAGATTTAGTTATGAACAGAGTTTGTTGAAATTTCGCGTCGAACTCAAGGTATTCAATGCTCGTTACTCCATATTTGGGTAGGGATAGACAACAGTTTAGACGCAACATTGGGGTTACTGGATTTTATTTTATTTTATGTACAAGCTTTTCAGGATCAGACACAAAGATTGCAACTTCTGGGTCTGGGTTGCTCCTGGTGTGAATTCTCTTGGGAGCCAGGATTTCTAGCTCACAATGCTTGGTGCAACTGGTCTCTTGGTAATGAAGTCGCCAGGGAAAAAATAGTCTCATCCAATAAGGTATTTGATCCACTGTCACCCTCAGGGATCAAAACTAGAGCTTCAAGTCATTTTTCCCAGGGAAGATTTCACTTTCATTCCCCGACAACGATGCCAGAATGTTAGCACTCTGTAAATTTTGTCTGAATGATAGAAAAACGACAGAGCTAATTGTTTCAACCTACTTTAGAGCTGGGCACTAGCCTACTCAACTCAGAGAGGGCTCTCTCATGTCACTTTATATATCTTTGGCAATCGGTGGCTAAATTTAGTTTGTTTTGGGTTTTTTTTATAAAGTCGTTGGCAAGGAAGGGGAGGGACACTTAGGGCTATGGAGTCGAAATTCTGAAAGTGAATTAAAACAATGACTGGTCGGTAGAACTCTCCAGAGGATAGAGGCTAAATGAGGCAATGAATCTGAGCTGTAAATTGAGTTTAAGCGAAGAGTAGGAAGAAGGGGGAAACAAATAACTGCATCATAACATTACTGAAATGAATTCTGAATTAGCTAGGAAGAAAATTACACAGTTTAAATTTCTCAAGCCGAGAGCATCACAAGATGAATTCCAGGCTTTTAAATCTCCAATTTAAACAGAAGAAAATGTAAATGGAAATAAATAACATAGGAAATACATACAATGAAAGGAGACAAAACTCATATCACCACCATTAGAATCTTTTCATAGAGACTTCAAAAGCTTCTGCATATGTATTCAATTCGGCTCCAAAAAATTACAATTGAGTTCAGAAACAACAAAAAGGTTCCCTTGCACTTCTGCCAACATTAATTCATTCAGAACTTCTAATACTTATACAATTCGATTACAATAGCTGAACCAAAATGTTTCAGCTTCTAAAACTAATTACAATAATTTCAACTGATAGTCTCGGCATGTGAACCGATTTTCAATGATTAACCAAAAGCGTTTAAAAAACTAACGACTGATTTCTCCGATTGCTCACCTTTCTTCCCTGCCATCTGTCTTTCTATGACCTTTTGTCAAACTAGCCAATCTAGTGACGCCCGGAGGCTATTTGTTGGTTCCTGGAAAACCATATTTTATCTTACCTAGCCGCACGATCTCTTTCCATTGTAATTCCGAAGGAATCTCATAATCCATCATTTTTTTTATTAGGATCTCCAAGTCGATACAAGTAACATAAGTCATAGTTGGCAGCCTGATCTTCATGGTCTTAAATTGATTTAAGATCTCAAAGTCTGTGGTCAAATAATCTACCAGACTTGGTCCTTTCAAGTTTTCCTCCAGGCCTTTAAATTTGGAATGATCCATTCTGCACTGTGCGAGGAGGGAGTTGTATTGATCTAGGTCATATAATTTCCCTTTTCCATCCCAAAATGATGGGAGGCCTTTGACAAATAATTGCTCAAATAGATCCTTGAATTCCTGTATACTTTTCTCCATCTGTGCGGCTTTGGTGTGAACTGACTTGAGAAAATTATGCTTAGCAATGATCCTCCTGGCCCAAATGATTAGTGTAGTCCTATATTTGACCCCAATGGTATGAAGTTCAATAGTCAGAAGGAAATTCAACAAATTTATAGCGTTCTGGGCCCACTCTAAAGGCTTTTTCGCTAGTGTCTCATTCACCATGGTACATCTGCTTCAAGTGGTGATAACCATGCTATCTTTGTCATCTATGAAATTCAAGTACAACCTGAACTTAGCAGCTTCAACAACAATAGAATCCCAGATTACATGTTCAACTCCCTGCAAAATTCCTTTACCTTTCAGCCTTGTTTTCAACTTTCCCACTCTTTCTTACAACTCTTGATTTTTTTTTTAGAACTGGGCCATCTTCTCATTCTTCATTTTCATTTCTTGTTGCAACTTTTCTATATCTCCCTTAATACTCTTGATTTCTCCTTCCTCTAGGCTAAATTGGGACATAGCCTGGATGATATCTTCAGTGTCTGAATCAGTTCCTGTTGTACCAGGTAAGGCTGCATCTCTGTTTGATGCCTCTACCCGTCCTTGTGACCAATTCTCTTTCTCCTTCTCCAGATGCAATACTTTGGCTTTGTAATTCAGTGCTTCCTGCCAAAATGTCTCTTTTTCTTGTTCTAGAACAGTCAGCTCTATTGTTTATGGATGCTTTGTGGTAGACATCTTTAGCTTCTACTTTATGCTTTGAATCATCTTGTCTTTTTCATCTAAGGAAGCTTTTACCCCTTGAGGGCCTTTAGATTCCAATCTTTTGACTTGAGTCTGCTAGGATTTGCTGGATGATTTTTCTTGCTTCAATTGTCCTTACAACTTGAGTGCATGGGTTGTCAGCCTTGCAACCCTCAAACTCAGACTTAGGTAGTCTAAATACATCATGTTATTGGTGTTTCTGTGAAATTTCACTTCGTCTGGGGCATTGATATTTTCATAATGCAGCTTAATTTAAAACACTTTATCCTCATCAACCACTGCTATGTTAAGTGTCTTTCTTTCTACATCCCTGACTGAGAAAATGGAAGACCTATGCCGAGAAACCCTTTCTACTTCGGGAATCAATTCTCTTATTTCACTCATGGCCAAGCTCCCTTTCTACTTCGGGAATCAAGTATCTTATTTCACTCATGGCCAAGCTCCCTTTCTCAGCATATTGATTTACTAAATCTTCTTTGGATTGGTAGACTGCCCCAGGTGTTATATCAAAGACATGTTTCTTGCTGCTCAAAGCCCTTGAGCTGCCTTCACTCCATGTCATGCTTTATGTGCTAGCCTCTTCATTTTTGGTCCCGCTCTCCACCATTTCTATATTCATTTGCTTGTTAGTTTCTTCTTCCTCCAGGTTTACTATCTGTGGAGACAACATGGTTTTCATTTTGTTGAGAACATTTTGCTGACCACTGGTGCCCAGGGCCTCATAACTGCTCCTTTTTCTATAAACACTCATCTTGGGAGCTTTAATAATCAACCTTGGAGGATTTTTTTTTGTTTGAGTTTGTTGTAGGGTTGATCGTACTTCTTGTGTCTGATCAGGCTACAAAATGACTTCCATATCTGCATAGGTTTCTAGATTTTCCAACTTATCAAAACCTTTGACATACTCATGTTCATAAGGGCCTTGTTTGATGATCAATCTTCTTTTAGATATGACCTGGTGTGGATAATATTTTCTCCCTTGTAGTTGTGCAAATTCAAACTCCTTGAGTTTGGCCTGGATCTGAGGCAAGCAAGATCTAGTCTTCACAACAAAGGGTCCTATTATGAAAGGAAACTTTAAGTTAGATGCTTTGTGCATTTTCAGAAAGTGTTCTATTTATGAGATGATTCTTTTCCTGATGAACTCCAGCGCAAAGAATTGGAGTCAGGAAAATAGGTAGAAGGTAAGGTGCCTCTTGGTAACCATACACCCAAATTATAGTAGAGTGCATGAACAACACCCAGGTCCCAATCTCCCACTCTATTATCTAGATTGGGCTGCAAATAACTTTTAATTCTTCCAAAACCCTTGGAAGGCTGGTGCTAAAGATTAAGCTATAGACCCTGGACATGATCTTATTTATAAAAATGAGCATCGTGATCCTTTTGCATTAAGTCGAGATGAATGCAGCTTCAGGGAACTCTGTCTTATTTGTTTCTATGAACATTTTCAGCAAGTGCGTGTAGTACCTGAAGTGCCTTAGTGATTGGAAATTCACTAGCTACTTGTGTACATTATCAGCTATGAACTCTTCAAAACTAATACAGATTTATGGACTGGACTCTGACTGAGAAAAGGTCAACAAAAAACCCAACATGACCTCTACTACAAATTTGTCATTATCCAAACCTAAGATTTGACTGAGTATGGAGCAGGCCCACTGAACATCAATGACCATGACACTTACATGAATAGGCAACGAAAGACTCTCAAAATGATGTTTGGGTTTAACAATGGTCTACAAAAAGAGGGTTTTGACCTCGGGGGACATTCTCTGTAGACTGTAAATAGTTTCTCTTTCTCGAAGGGTTCAGACACTGCGAGGGAAGATTCTGGTTTACCAAGGGTGTGTCGAACTGACGGGCTATCTACTCTACATAGGAACTCTGACCCTAACCTATTTAAAACAACCTTTTCTTCTTGCGAGTATTGCTTGATACACCAACTTATGAATTTCGGGAAAGGGAACACGACTTCAACGACGTAAGGGACCATGGAGGCTTGAACCGCTTCGAGGAAAGGTATTCATCTTCCTACATTATCTAACAAATTGGCTCTAGATATGGAAATGGGTGAGACAATTATCTTTGTGTCGAATATATCAGAGTCTCTGTCAATTAGGGTTTCTTCTTTCGAGGTGGGATATTGTTCTGTTACGGATAAAATGACAGGATTCACGGCCATGATGAAAAATACCTGAGAATGAGTGAAGAATGCGTGAGTCTGGTTCACTGTTGAGATTGTGTTCGAATAGAGCATTTGTGCCAATTTTCAAACGTTCAAATGATTTGAAATATCATAAAATAATGACCGAGGACCCTCCTTTTATACATGTTTTTCGATATCGAGGGAGAGGCAAAGCGGTTTGGGGTAAACCGCTTTTCACCTCGACATGCCTCTAGTGGCACCACGTGGTCGCAAGATGAAACCACGGTATTTCTATTGGCCCGCTCTCAAACGATTAAACCTTGCGCTAGTTTCTCACCCGGTACACTTTGTGACTGTCGATTTGGGATGTTTTTAGATCTTTGTCCTGCTGGGTCCCATCAAACCCTGCGCCTCTGCTACATTTAGTCCTTCTTTGATAGATGCAACCCTGTCCTCCAAACTATCGCATATCCACACCGATCTGGCCCCTCGCTAAATCCCAAGACTTGTATTCCATCGAAAAATTGTTATGGTGATAACAGATTCCACACACTCAAATGCTACATATTCAGACACATATTCAGAGGATTATGTACATGCATATGAGAAGGTAGTACAACCAAATGAGGACCCAACGTTGGAGCTTCAACAAATTCCCAAGTGGGCACAATCCACACTTCAGGCAACAAACAAACTTGTAGGGGATCCATTGGATTCGAGGAGGAATTGATCTTAGCATGTGGATTCTTCTCATGTACTTTCAGATTTTGAACTAGTGATGCCCATGCATTGCTATATGGTTCAATATTTTGATCCACATACCTACAATGAGGTTGTTGGCAATCCACTATGGGAAGCAACCATGCAGGAGGAGCATGACTCTCTCCTAGAGAATCAGACTTGGGATCTGGTTCCACTTCCACCAGGGAGGAAACTTGTCAGATGCAAATGGGTCTATAGGACCAAGAGAGCAACAAATGGTCAAGTGAGAAGGTACAAGGCCATATTAGTTGCAAAAGGATTTCAACAGATTCATGGGATAGCTTATGATGAGACCTTTGCTCCTGTAGCAAAGATGGTATCCATTCGCTTGGCTCTATCCAGTGCAGCAACAAAAGGATGGGAAGTTCACCAAATGGATGTGAAGAATGATTTTCTTCATGGTGACCTTTCAGAGGAGATCTACATGGAGCATCCACATGGGTTCATTCAAAACTTATCTTTAGTATGCAGACTGAAGAAATCTCTCTATGGCCTCAAGCACAGACCTAGAGCATGGTATGCAAAGATGGATTCTTACTTTCTTTCACATGATTTTGTTAGATGTAAATCTAATCCAATATTTACATGTTGAGGACTACTAACTCTGTGATGATTTTAGTACTTTATGTTGATGATCTTATGATCACTGGTAGCTCTACTTCAGACATTGCTTTGGTCAAAGATATTTTGCATGACAGGTTCTCTATGAAGGACATGGGTCCACTACACTTCTTTCTTGGTCTATAGATTAGTCAGGATGATTTCGGCATCAAACTTTCTCAGGCTAAGTATGTCAGGGATCTTATGGATAGATTCCACATGATAGACTGTAAGTTTGCAGCTACACCCTTCTTATCTGGGATCATACTTGAGGATGGTAGGGATACACCATTAGTGGACAACACCTTGTATTGATAATTGGTGGGGAGTCTTCTGTATCTCACCCACACCCGTCCAAATATCTCATATACAGTAGGAGCAGTTTCCAGATACATGCATGGACCCCATGATCTGCACTGGAAGGCTTCTAAGCGCATCCTCAAATATGTTTAGGGAGTTATAGGATTCACTATGCAACTCGTTTTGCATTAGATATCATAGGCTTCACAGTTTCAGATCGGGTTGGTGATAGCACACATCGCAAGTCTACGTCCGGGTACACTCTCAGTTTTGGGTTAGGCCCAATTTGTTGGTTAAGAAAGAAGCAATCAACCATTGATTTATCTTCTGCAGAGGCCGAGTATAGAGGAGTAGTCAAGTGTGTCATTCAGACACTTTGGCTTCAAAAATTCCTTACCGAGCTTAGTATCCAGTTTCACTGTTCGACTGTCATATGGTGTGACAATCAGAGTACACTGAGATTTTGCAGAGATCAAGTACAATGACAACGAACCAAACACATTGAGATCCACATGCATTTCATCAAAGATCTAGTAC